>CM060247.1:82077806-82301620 GCA_030684275.1 Acipenser oxyrinchus oxyrinchus | reverse complement strand
ATAGATGTATGTACCCCGATATAATGCAGTTGTCGGGGTCCACAATTAGGAGACCGTGTTATTTGTGTTCCACCTTATAACGAAGGTTGGCATTTTTGTTCCCAAAATAATTTACAATGTCCACAAGCCAAATTAATATTGTAGCGTATGGTGGAAAATGAAGGAAGGAGACACACACAATTTGCAGGTACTTGAATCCACCGTTTATTGGGACGCTTATTCCCAGCCCCTGTTAGCCTGGGCCACACCAAAAACCACAAACAGTCTTGCACTCTCACAGTAGCACATTCACACAGCAGCTTGTCTCACACTTTAGCACTGATTTTTTTTTCCTAGAGCAGCCCTCTTTGGGCTCAATCTTATGAAGAAAAAACCTCTTTGTTTTTCTTCGTCTTTTTAGCCATCCACGCAATGTAGATCCTGCAACATGTATATCTTTTGAAACTGCTGCTTGAGTTTCATTTTAACAGAGAAATATTTAGGTTATCTGTGGTCTGCCATGCTTCGTACTGTATATCTGGAATGGTCACCCAACGTTTTGAGTCAAATTGCATTATGGGGAAATGGGAGCCATGAACTTACCATGCTATAACTGATTCCACACTATAACAGGTCATGTTATAACAGGGTAGCACTGTATACATGGTCCCTGTGACCTTTAGATCCATTGTTTTTCGGCCAAAAGCTTTTTATGTTTTTACCTTGTATGTTCATATTCAGCTACACTGTACATTTTAGGCTATTTCCAAACATTGTCCAATGATGCATCACAAACTATTGCAAATCCCATAATTACATTCATAGATTACATAGCTTACTATTATACTATTTTGTCATTGAATTGATCTGGTAGTGTCAAGCATGCAAACAGTTGTACAGTAGCATTGCAAATATGTTGACCTGTTAATATGTTTTGATTGGAACAGAGTCCTGGGGCAGTTACAGAAAATGTTTTGCAAAATGAATTTGCCACTGGTTCCTTTGAGAGGACTGTAAGACTGTTTTGCTTCCTCTTTAGATGAAGATACATGTTTAGATGTGTCCCTGTCTGTAGAAACTTTATTTTTACCCCTCAGAGTAGGCTTTGAATGAAAAGGAAAGACTTTGTTGATACCTATTCTGTTTGTCTGTCAAGTACAGTGTATGCTTGTGTGAGTGTTTGTGGCAATGTGCCCCGCCCTGTGTGCATGTGTGTGTTATATGTTGCATGTTGCGTGTGTTAATGTTGGTGTATAGAGATGGCTGCACGGGATATAAATGGGTGTGTGCAGCACGAGTTATTTAAGATGTAATTGTATTTAGGCACGGGATTGCACATCACTGCACGTGCATTTAAAGTATTTAATATGTGAGCACGAGGTTGCACGTAATTAATTCACGTGCTGGGATTCAAGTGAATAATTAATTAGTAATTGAATCCCAGCACAACAGTATAAATAGATGCACGTTTCATTCACTTTCGGGGTTGGGTGTTCGAGAGTGGAGAACGGGTGTGGAGAAGGAGAGATAAATATAAGAAGAAGAATAAGTGTTTTTACTCACCGTGTTTGTTCGTCCCTGTTTGTTAGTGTGTGTTCGTTTTGTTTATCTCTGTTTATTTTGGCGAAAGTGCCGTGTGCTGTGTTTTTGTGTTCTTTTATTTTGTTTATTAAATGCTGAGCACAACCAAGTGCTCAGCTTCACCAACCTCACTGTCTGTTGTGTGTTACTTCCTGTTTCTGGTCTGACGTCACCCACTGCTGCCGTCTTTGTGACACGTGGTGTCCTGCGTGGGATCTACAGCGCCTCCAGGACTCAGGCCAGAGCGGGAACCGCAATTTGTTGTTTAAAAAAAAAAAAAAAAAGGGGAAAAAGGAAAACAGGATGAGGTGGAAGAAGGACCGGGAAGCGAGGGACAGGGAGGAGGAGGAGTACATCAGGGCCAGGCACCCGAGGAGCTGTAGGTCACCACTGTTGTGCCCCTCTGTAACCAGCAGCATTACTTTGCCGTCTGTCCCTTCCGCAGTTATGAGGAGGAGCCTGAGCATCCACAACCTGAGTGGGAGGAGCCCGAACGTCCCACGCCTGAGTGGGAGGAGCCCGAGCGTCCCTACGCCTGAGTGGGAGGAGCCCGAACGTCCCTACGCCTGAGTGGGAGGAGCCCGAACGTCCCTACGCCTGAGTGGGAGGAGCCCGAACGTCCCTACGCCTGAGTGGGAGGAGCCCGAACGTCCCACGCCTGAGTGGGAGGAGCCCGAACGTCCCTACGCCTGAGTGGGAGGAGCCCGAACGTCCCTACAGCCCAAGAGGGGGAGTCGGTGCGTCCACAGCCCAAAAGGGAGGAGTCGGTGCGTCCACAGCCCAAAGGGAGGAGTCGGTGCGTCCACAGCCCAAAAGGGAGGAGTCGGTGCGTCCACAGCCCAAAGAGAGGGAAGTCGGGGCTTCCACAGCCCTAGGACCCAAGCTGCCAGCAGAGGGAGAATGCCTGCTGGTTCCACCTCCACCAGCAGAGGAAGAATGCCTGCTGTCCCCATGTCCACCAGCAGAGGAAGAATGCCTGCTGTCCCCGTGTCCACCAGCAGAGGAAGAATGCCTGCTGTCCCCGTGTCCCCAGCAGAGGAAGAATGCCTGCTGTCCCCGTGTCCCCAGCAGAGGAAGAATGCCTGCTGTCCCCGTGTCCACCAGCAGAGGAAGAATGCCTGCTGTCCCCGTGTCCACCAGCAGAGGGTGAATGCCTGCTGGGTTCCCATCCACCAGCAGAGTGTGAACGTCTGCTGGTATCACTTCCCCACCGTCACCACCCGGAGGAGAGGAACAGGAGCTGCCTCTGCCTCCACCACAGTCCCCTGCAAGAGCGGGAGAGCCGCACCAGTCCCCTGCAAGAGAGGCGGAGCCGCACCAGTCCCCTGCAACAGTAGGAGACCACACGCTGCTCGCACCTCCATCGCCAGGAGACTACACGCTGCTCGCACCTCCATCGCCAGGAGACTACACGCTGCTCCCACCTCCACCGCTTCCTCCACTAGGAGCAGAGGAGCAGGAGCTGCCTCTGCCTCCGCCACCTCCAAGAGCAGAGCAGCAGGAGCTGCCTCTGCCTCCACCGCAGGAGCAGAGCAGCAGGAGCTGCCTCTGCCTCCTCCGCCAGCAGAGGGTGAGTACCTGCTGGTTCCACCGCCTTTGTCGTGGGAGGACTGCTTGCCCCTCCCACCTCCACCAGCAGAAGGTGAATACCTGCTGGTTCCGCCTTCATTGTCGTGGGAGGACTGCTTGCCCCTCCCACCTCCACCAGCAGAGGGTGAATACCTGCTGCCTCCGCCACTGCCAGGAGCAGAGGAGCAGGAGCTGCCTCTACCTCCGCCAGGAGCAGAGGAGCAGGAGCTGCCTCTGCCTCCGCCACTGCCAGGAGCAGAACAGCAGGAGCTGTCTCTGCTTCCCGCACCTCCACCACAGGAGTGCGGGGCGGAGCCCCAGAAAGGGGAGCTACCGGCTACAAAGACAGGGGAGAGGTCAGGAGACCACTTTCCCCAGCAGCAGTTTCGCTGCAGGAGTTCTTGTGGCGGAGCCCCACAGGAGGGAGCTACCGGCTACGAAGAAAGGGGAGAGGTCAGGAGACCAGCATCCCCGCAGCAATTTCGCTGCAGGAGTGGACCAGCATGCTGTCAGCCGTGCCACTACCGGCAGGGGTGCTGACAGCATTGCCAGCCATGGGCCCACTGAAGCCTCCCTTCCCAGCCCGAGACTTTGTCCTGGACTGCTGGGTTTTAAGGGGAGGTGGCCGTTGAGGCCATTTGTGCTGCGCACAAGGGGGTATATGTGGCAATGTGCCCCGCCCTGTGTGCATGTGTGTGTTATATGTTGCATGTTGCGTGTGTTAATGTTGGTGTATAGAGATGGCTGCACGGGATATAAATGGGTGTGTGCAGCACGAGTTATTTAAGATGTAATTGTATTTAGGCACGGATTGCACATCACTGCACGTGCATTTAAAGTATTTAATATGTGAGCACGAGGTTGCACGTAATTAATTCACGTGCTGGGATTCAAGTGAATAATTAATTAGTAATTGAATCCCAGCACAACAGTATAAATAGATGCACGTTTCATTCACTCGGGGTTGGGTGTTCGAGAGTGGAGAACGGGTGTGGAGAAGGAGGATAAATATAAGAAGAATAAGTGTTTTTACTCACCGTGTTTGTTCGTCCCTGTTTGTTAGTGTGTGTTCGTTTTGTTTACCTGTTTATTTTGGCGAAAGTGCCGTGTGCTGTTTTTGTGTTCTTTTATTTTGTTTATTAAATGCTGAGCACAACCAAGTGCTCAGCTTCACCAACCTCACTGTCTGTTGTGTGTTACTTCCTGTTTCTGGTCTGACGTCACCCACTGCTGCCGTCTTTGTGACAGTGTTTTAAAATATGCTGAGTTCATATGCAGGACAACATATGCTGCACACCCATGATAATTGAGCAGGACAGAGGATACAGCAACTGGGATATAGCAAGCAGGAAGTTTAATGACCTGATTTGAGAGTATCAGAAGTGAAGAGGAGTTTAGCTAAGCTACTGAAGCCACTATCTTCACTAAAATATATATAATTTAACATTTAAATTGCTCTTTTTAATGTCCACAGAGCATACAAGACCTTTGGTTTGTCTCATCTGATGGACTAAATACCTCCTATGGTAAGGTATTGGTTACATTCTGGCCCAGAGGTGCCTCCAACCAATGTTACCACTTATTGCAGCTCTTTGATTTTCCTTGACTCAACCTTCTTAGCTTCTGAGATCTGACATGATCAGAATCTACGGTGATGTGGCTGCAGGCTCAAAAGTGGAGATATGTCTACGCATTCAGGATATGAAAAAAGCAAAAATACATCTCCATGTGTCTATCATAATCGGTTGATTTTCTTTTTCTCTTTCTTTTACTCCTGCTGAACACATGTATAATCATCACCTCTGCTCAATCTGTCATTGGGTACATTTAAAATGTAAATTGTGTTTCAGATGTTTGGATCGTTCAGGTAGTAGACTACAATACAGTCCTCAGGTCAGCGATTTTGCCATATAATTTTATTCTCCTTGCTTCAACCTCCTGCAAAAATATCTAGTCCTGTGGTGTGAAGCATTCCTTTCATTGTCTATGAGTTTCTTATGTGCTGCCAAATGCCACTTCATGCTGCGATGGTGTCTCTTCCATGTTGGATACAGATAACATTGAGCTGGCGCTGCTTATTCTTTTTCTCAATTCAACATTGCTGAGCAACCTGGTGTTGAATTATTCTGATCACAATCGCTCTCTTGGGACAGACCACTCCCTGCAGCGCTACAGCAGTGACTTTCAGCATTGCCCTTGCGCTTGCCACCGTGTTATCAAAATTGGGCCCATAGTGATGTGGTGAGGGGCGGGGTTAACTAAACTTTTGTCATGTATCTGTGTAACTTTTGTATTTCACAACAAAGCATAGATTCATAGGTACAGTAGGTGGGCCTTTCAATCTTTAAACAGTGTATAATATTGTACTTACACAGTACTTTTGAATGAATGGTTAATAAAGCAAAATAGGACTTTTTATACTTGTGCCACAAACAAACTATCCTTACCCCAAAGTAACCGAAATATCAGCTGGACAACATTAAGACAGATTTCTCTTTCAAGACAAGAAGCTTCTGTCTCTGTAGTTGTTATACTATTCAATGTATGCATTTAGAATTAAGGGAGATATAAAAGAACTTTGGTGACAGATCTGTTTTCAGAGATATTTGCAAAACACCTGAGCCTAGCACAGCTGTTATCTGCTTCAGTAACTCAACTTCTGTGCCGAGTGTAGCAATTGTGAATAAATGGCTGAGCAATTTTAGATGTCTGTAGCATCATTGCAGTAATGACAACATTTTAAACAATATCACTGACTCCAATTTCAACAGACTTAAAGATTCTGACCTGCTGGTTATTGAGGGAAGATATATAACCCACCTTGGATAAAGGCATCTGCCAAATAAATAAATCATAATTAAATATAAGACCCAGAATAATGCAGAGTTTGTACTCTTTAGAGTAAAGAAAGGGAAGTAACTGAAAAAGGACAATGTAGTCCTGGGCGTTTAAGGAAAGGGGTCAAGACTACATTTCCCAGAATGCCTCTTGGCAAGTATCAGAAACCCTGAGTTTCCTGAGGGACACCTGCCTGTAATTAAGCAGGCAGGTAAAAACAGGTCTGACAATGAAGATGGGGGCTTTCACGCCACGCAGACTTTCGCCATTCTCGCAGATTCTGCACAGAATCGAGCAAGTAGCCAATGAATTTTCAGAATCTTTGCAGAATCTGCGCAGACTTAGCAAAGTCTGCGTCTCGTGAACGCACCCAGGGTCTCTGTGTAGGGGCTGTGTGTGTAGACCCAGTGAATACAAGAGAAGGTTTGAACAATTGGAATATATGTCATCTGTGTTCATCGGAACATTGTTTTGTTAAAACAGTAAATGGCTTAGCTGTCTGCTTGATAGTTAGGAATTGTTTGAAGGTTCAGTTAGCGCTCCAGCACAGATTTAGGTCTTTGTTTTTGCTTTGTTTTATTTTGAATACAGCTAACCTTTTCCAATGGGATGCTGACTATAATAATAAACATACAGGTATGCCCAGTTTAAAACCCACTGACTGGTACTGAGTGCTGCTTACACTGAAGACTGTGTTAAAGATCCAGAGAGAAATGACAAAGTCACAGAGAAAGAACAAGCTTTGTCACAGTTCATAAATGTAGATAAAAAGTAGGGATACATAAATAGATTATACATAACATGCTTAATGATGAACAAAGAAAACATGACTAAGATTTTCCAGTAGACAGGCTGCTGCAGTAGAAACCTCGTGACAGTATTCAGGCAGTGTTTCACAAGGCTGTTTATCGATTTCATTGCTGTATTTAATGTTACTATACCATTAAAAAAGTATACCATGTCACCAAGCTAATAAACGATTCTGAATGTCAAGACTGAAACCCCTGTCCTGAGGAATGTGTCTTTTCAGTGTGTAGTCTTGGTAGACACAAGACAGAGGCTAGTGTAATGTGCTGTAATTCTAAACTGCAAAACAGCAGAGTGCAGGAGCTACTGAAATCTGAATTATGTCAATATGTTTATATCAAAGAAAAGGCAACTTCAGGGAATCTTGATTTTAGGAAGAAATCATTTTAGGAAGAAATAGAAAACACCCATTAAAGAGCACCATATAGGTATGAAATATCAGTTATCTTAAATGCATTACCTTTGTTTCTAAGAAATTGTTTACATTTGTTACCGCTATAGAAACACTAAGGGTTTTACAGAGCAAAACACAGAAATGAAATACCAACAGAGATGCAACAATTAGTCGATGCATTGATTATTGATCATCCGTCCCTTGCGTTTCCCAAACTTCGATTATATATTGGTGGATAGATGCATCAAATTGGAGCCTGGTTTGAAGTCTCCCACTTCTAGTTTGCATTAAAACATAGATAATGTAGTTTACCAGTAAGATTACAATGGAACAGGAAAGTGTATAAATATCTGGGAGTATATGTAGATGGGGTAGGAGCAGCTAAAGATAATTGGGATGGAGTGCTTACTCTGATGAAGGGCAGGCTGCAGAGCTGGAAATGGCTCATCACCAAAATGTCCTATAGTGTTAGTGATCAGTAACCTGGTCACTTCAATGCTGTGTTGCTGATAAAAGAAACTTACCATTTTGCAATTTATTTGGGATGGGCTGCACAGGAAAAACAAAGTGTGCTGTACTTCCCAGTTGAGGAGGAGGGACAGGGTTTAATTGATGTTTGTAGCAGGGTGGCAGCATTTACACTCCAGTCTCTACAGAGGCTGCTGTACATGCCTGAGGACCTCCCCTAGCGAGTTCTGGTCTTCACTTTCCTTTCCAGGGTAAGTGGGCTAAATTAGACAAGACCGCTCTTTAAATGGCAGTGGAGAAGCTGGACATGACAGTTCTGCATGGGTTCTATTAGGGATTTTTAATGCTTGGCAGTGAGACGGAGGTGAAATCAGTGGGTTTGTACTGGCCTTTAGAAGAGCCTTTAGTTCATAACCCTGCCCGTGTGACCACTTTTAGATGCAGCAGTTTTTCTTCTCTTTTTAATGTTGTTTTTTTTTTTTTAAATGTGGCCACCCGTTCGATTTACGGGTGACTGTGGAAGTCTGCAGAGTCTCTGGCTTCTGCTCTGGGAGTTAGGTCAGTGGGGTTTTACAGCAGGTCCGAGCTGCCCAGTCAGTGATGGGCAGGATGTGTTAAGGGTTTTTTTCACAGGGGTCAGCAGCCTGGAGTCAGAGGCCCCAATGTTAGAGCTGCAGGTTGAGCCGGCTGTAGAGCAGTGCAGTGACACCCCAGGGAGACTGCTTCACTTTGGGACAAGGGCAGCTTTCAGTTCAGTGCAATTGAGAAGAAAGGTCTTGTGTAAACATTAGGCACTACGATTCCTTTAAAGGATCTTCCACACACTGGCGTGAGAAGCTGGGGGTAGAAGACTCTCTCACCTGCCTGGTGGTGTCTATAAGCCATCACTGCAGAAGAAGTTAGGGGACCTGCAATGGAGAATTCTGTACACCATTGTGGCAACTAGTGCATTTCGCAGTGTCATTCAGCCTGTGGGGGACAAGTGTGTGATTTGCTCACAGAGGGAAACTGTTTTTCATTGTTTTTGTTTTTGCCCCAGACTACAGTCTCTGTAGAGGTCAAATCAAGAGGTCAAATCATGCTTACTGCAGCTGAGTACACATCTGCTTGTATCATATTCAGCACCATATATTATTTTATTTATAATTTTATAGTTGGTTCAGGCAATGGCAGATGCAGGAAATGCAATAGCTAAGAGGCATGATAAAATCCCACAACAAGGCGCTGCTGAGGAGGTAGGTCTGGAGGGGCTGCTTAACTTGTGAAGAAGATTAAAGAGTGTCTGTCAGCAACTGTTGAAATTGAAGTGGGTGCCATCTTGTTTTCTCCCAACTGATATTTCAGGATTTTATTGTGTTTTATTCTTGCATTTATTATTCAGACACTATCAATTCCCAATTTTTTTATAATCTCACTCACAATATAAATTCAGAACTGATGGCACTCAGTGTGCGATGCATAGTCAGCACCTTATGAAAAGTATGGGAGGCTGTGTGGTTCAGTGGTTAAAGAAAAGGGCTTGTAACCAGGAGGTCCCCGGTTCAAATCCCACTGACTCATTGTGTGACCCTGAGCAAGTCACTTAACCTCCTTGTGCTCCGTCTTTCAGGTGAGACGGAATTGTAAGTGACTCTGTAGCTGATGCATAGTTCACACACCCTAGTCTCTGTAAGTCGCCTTGGATAAAGGCGTCTGCTAAATAAACAAATAATAATAAACAAATAAGATTTAAAGGGCGTAATGTTTAGGGAATAGCTGCTTTCAGTATGTGTGTATAAAATATTCCAATAGTAGGGCTGTTTTTGTTTTTGCTGTAATGTGTTATGGCTTACTTGTCTACTAGTTTTTTTACTTATTATATAGTCCACTAATAAGAATGCAAGTTCTAAGTGTAGATAATTACATTGCATAAAAAAGGCAAAGAAGAGCCATCCAAGAAAGAAAGTTGGTAGAATTATCAGTAGAATACAGTGCTCTTTGAAAACTTAGATATTATTAAAGAAAGGCATAAAGAAAAAAAATATTGGAAATTAAAATAAATTAATACATTGCTAGAAACTATGTAAGATGCAATGCTAATCAATTTGAATTAAATCTAAATCCACACTTTGTGATTGATCATACAAAAGCCAACACATAATTATGTTTTGCATGTCACAACTAATTTTACTGCATAATGGTCCATTCTGTGTGACACACTGCTGTAAATGGCTTGATTGCACTTGAAGAATAAAATGAGCCTGGATTATTTACCTAGAAAATATAAAAACAAAATGCTGAAATGTATTGCCAATTAAGAAACCTGTGAATCACAGTTAAATATGCAGTATATATTTAAAATAGTGCTTTAGTGAATTTGGTATTAATTTCATTTATCATTATTAGATAATTTCAGAAATAAAATTACCTATTTGTTTTAAGCTGACTCAGGCTCCTTATTGAAACATCATGAACCTGTTCCTTTTGCAAAACCTACATTTTAATGACCTACTATTTTGCCTTTATTGGTATTTGAAGGTTCTGGAGAGTAATATAAATCTATGAGCTATTTTGCTATATTTGGTAATATTGTCATGCAATCTTAAAATGTCAGTATATGTGACAGCATTCACTGAGCTGGATTATTATTTAAGGAACAGATAACAGTGTTTAGTAGTCTGTCAGGGTTCTGTGTAGCAGTGAATATAACTAGCACTAATTGGAAACTGCAGTTCAGTAATCTATCCCTGTACGTGTCCCAGGGTTACCTCTTATCAAGGGCTGTCTTGTGAGTTATTAGTTTGAAGGCCTGCGACGCCACAGTACCTCTTTAAGATTGATTGCAGCTAGACTGGGATTTGGCCAGAAATCAATCTGGCACACATTTCTCAAGCACATTTCTCCTGCCTTTGAAGTAAAATAACCTCTCTTTTTTGGTGTAGACAGTTACAAAATCAACGTTTTGGAATCCAGTAATGTTCACCACTGTCAGACTCAATTTGTGGTTGGTGTAGCAGGGATGTGATAAAAGTATTTTGTAGAACTCTTCTTAACAATGTCAGATAGCAATAAGGTTTTTCTAAAGTAGACCTGCATTTATTTTGTTTAATCGTTTAAACAAAATAAAGCCAGCGGGGTTGCTTTCTTTCACCACACTCGACGCCGAGGCCGGGCAATGAAGCCTACACCCTGAAGACGGACTGGCGTGGTTCGGGCGCTACTGTCCAATGTACCTGGAGGAACTTGGAGGCTCACTCCATAAACGCCGGGATCGAGCTTGGAAGAGGGGAAAGCCCAGCATCTAAGGTTGCCTCGGAGCGGGGACCCGTCCCGAAGGTTAGCTCCTGAACATCTCCTTCCTCCTCATCTTGAGGGAAGGAGCTACCATCCCAGGAGGCCGCGATTGAGATTGCGTCCTGGTCTTCCACAGCCACAGCCAAGTCTGGCTTTGAAATGTCCTGGGCGACTACCGGTAAAGGCGAGGTCCTCTTGTCCTCTGGAGGAAGCGTCCCTGCGCAGGACGTGCATGCATGAAACTTAGGCATGCTTGCCGTCAAGGTCACACCACGTGCACGAGGTGTCCAGTACCGAGGCACAAGTGACCGAAAAACTGATTGCTCAAGGGCGTCCAGAAACAGAAGCATCGAGGCACTGAGGGTGGCGAACCACCAAAAACACCAAGGGAACCGAGGAGCTGGGGCTTTGAGGCCCCTAAGGTGGCAAAAGCACAGAGGGCAGCGAACAACCAGTGCGTCTAACGCTGAAGCATCGAGGCACCGATGCTCCGAGGTCCTGAGGGCATCGAAGTGCAGAGGGCGCCTAAAACTAGAGCAAGACGCACCGAGGGTGCTGAAGCACCAAGGGTCCCGAAGGTATTGGGGATCTGAGGCTGTGAGGCCCGAGGGTGCGAAGCACTGGGGGCTGTTAACCAGTGGAGTGCTGAGGCACAGAGGTGCCGAAGCAGCGAGGGTATCGAAGGTATCGTGGGTCTGAAGCTCTGAGCACAGGCTCAAAGAGCTGCGATAGGCGTGGGCTGTACTGCTAAGAGAAAGAAAGGAGGTACTTCTGTGTTTTTTTTTTTTTCTGAAGGCCCAATGCATCGAGGTGGGTGGGCCGAGACAGCCTACTCAACAGTGGGGCAAGGTAGATCCAGGCCTCAGTGGAGGAAGCACACGTTGTCTAGTTGTTGCTGTTGTTGTTATATATATTTTTTAAACTGCAAAGAGCAGTAGAAGAAAAATCACACACACACACACACACAACAGCCAAGCTGTGGGGTAGAACAGTCACCACGCCAGTCTTACTGACTTGCTTTCTTATTTTCAGATGCATACATGCAGATTTGTTTCTTTGCTCTGGTGTTAAACGTAGGGTCGACTCGCCATTTTGTACTGTTTTGCTTTGGGAGCGGGAGTGTTTATGATATTGGTATAAACGTTCAGTTAACAACGAATTAGGAAAGCGAGTCAAATGTTAACTGCATAACTTTGTTGTTTTAATTGGCCATGATTATTTCGCTGATGCTACAATGCTTATACTTACGTTTGCTTGGATGGGAAGTTGGCAGGTGGTGATATAACGGGTTTTTATATTGGTGACATTTGTTCAGAGAGAATAGCTGGCGGTATGTGAGGGTGGCGTTATAAAGGGAGGCGGTATAATGCGGGACAACTGTACTGATATTACTTTGTTTTTAAATATGTAAACTATAGAGGAATAATTGTGTTACATAGTTTTCAAGATGTTTCACATTGTTTCAGTGCCCTGTCCAGGCAGGTTTGTCTGAGTCCGGCTTTCACCCACTCCCAGATGGACAAATGAACCAGCTGTATGTTGAACACCTTTTGGCACCGCTAGCGATATTTTCACAACTGATACAGTACTGTTTTGTAAGCTGATAACATCATCATCATTAAAATTACATTCAAATGGCTTATTCCATCTTTTCTAATGTGTCTTAAGGCACACTGATTGGTTCAATCTTTCCAGAACTGTCATCATATCATTGCCTGATTTTCACAAGTGCACCTCATTGTTACAAAATGGCATGTAAACAAACGGTGAAACGCAGCGCTGTTTCTCTTGCTACAAAAAGTTGTAAATTGTTTGAGCTCTTGAGAAAAGCCTGAATCAGACACCAGTCACTGAGTAATTTGGTGTTTTCCATTCTGGTGAGTTGCTTCACGATTCTGTTAAATGATTTTGTGCATGTCTTGCATATAGCTCCTGTACAGGTATTCATAATTAAGCTTTTGTTAATTATAAAAGTATAATTATTTGGTGGGTTAAATTGCCATGATAGTTCCATTCTTGTCAGCTAAGCCAGAGTTGCAGGATGGACCATTTTATCACTGAAGAAGGTACATTTTACGTGTTTATTAGCTTAATGTAAATCATTCCATTGCCAGCATTGCTGTCTGTGCCCTGAAGATTTTGGACATTCTGCTACCCTGGGCATAAAGCCAAAGCTGGGTTTTATAGAGCATTTTACAGCACTGGAGAGAAATCTGGATGGTGGTTATCATTTATTGACATGGAAGGTTTTAGGAGTGGTTAAAATGACTTTTGAGCAATATAACAATCTGCCAAGTTCTGCAACTTATTTGTGTTTTTAAAAACAATTATACATCCTACTTAAAATATTTTAGTTTTATTAAAATATGAGCAATTTGTTTCAATTTAACTGTATTTAATTTGCCTAAAACAGCATTCAGCTCATGTTTCTAATGCTATAAAGCAATAATGTATTAATATATTACAAATTACTGATGTAATTAAGTTTTTTTTCTTTTACTGGGTTTCATTTTAGTTTATGTATAGTACTACATTTAGTAACAAAAAGCAAATGCTTAAGAAATGTAAAATCACATGTATTCATACAATAGTTAAACTCTTGTTGAGGTTGTTGTGGTGTCTGCATCCAGCTGAATTTAGATTCACGTCATCCAAACTCAGACTCACTGTTTGTTACACATATGTGACTGTTGCTAAGGACTTAGTAGCGAGTGATGTGCAAGCCGAGAATATGGTTACAACCAAGAAAAAGGAAAACAGCAGTAAACTGGCCTGCATGCTTTCTTTATAGCAATATAACTCGCAAAGGGATCTTGTCATGGGCACGGTAAAGATTTAATGAAGAATCTCAGTGAAATAGTTGATCACTGCTTAGTTTTTCAATGGATCAGTCAAATGAACTTGTTTTGTCGTGGTAGAAGAAAACAGTTACGACAGATCACCAGAAGGAAAACAAAGGGCATTGCTCATGTTATTAGGATCATGGGAGGTCTGCTCTCTGTCTGTTTTCATTTGAAGCAACCAAATGCTATGTTTATAGCAAAGTGTGTCAGTATCTGTAGCAGTGCTGTATGTAGGTTCTTGTAGGTTTTCATGGGAGTTTATAGGACTGTTTACTGTATTTAATCAAGGATACATCTGGACTATCTCACAGCAGAAACTGCTCAAACAAACAGTGTTAAAGCCTGTCCTAATGAGATTAGACACATACCGTAAGAAAGGAACATTGTGGTTTATGATGATGTGGTCATAAGAGCCTAAACAATTGCTGACAGCTATTCCCTATAGTGAAAGCATTAATGTTCAATTTAACGTTTATGGCAAATAAAACAAGTTTTAACATATATATATATATATATATATATATATATATATATATATATATATATATATATATATATATATATATATATATACACAGTACTGTGCAAAAGTTTTAGGCAGCTGTGAAAAATGCTGTAAAAAGTAAGAATGCTTTCAAAATAGACATGTTAATAGATTATATTTATCAATTAACTAAATGCAAAGTGAGTGAACAGAAGAAAAATCTAAATCAAATCCATATTTGGTGTGACCACCCTTTGCCTTCAAAACAGCATCAAGCATCAATTCTTCTAGGTACACTTGCACACAGTTTTTGAAGGAACTCGGCAGGTAGGTTGGCCCAAACATCTTGGAGAACTAACCACAGTTCTTCTGTGGATTTAGGCAGCCTCAGTTGCTTCTCTCTCTTCATGTAATCCCAGACAGACTCGATGATGTTGAGATCAGGGCTCTGTGGGGCCATACCATCACTTCCAGGACTCCTTGTTCTTCTTTACGCTGAAGATAGTTCTTAATGACTTTCGCTGTGTGTTTGGGGTTGTTGTCATGCTGCAGAATAAATTTGGGGCCAATCAGATGCCTCCCTGATGGTATTGCATGATGGATAAGTATCTGCCTGTACTTCTTAGCATTGAGGAGACCATTAATTCTGACCAAATCCCCAACTCCATTTGCAGAAATGCAGCCCCAAACTTGCAAGGAACCTCCACCATGCTTCACTGTTGCCTGCAGACACTCATTCATGTACGCTCTCCAGCCCTTCGGCGAACAAACTGCCTTCTGCTACAGCCAAATATTTCACATTTTGACTCATCAGTCCAGAGCACCTGCTGCCATTTTTCTGCACCCCAGTTCCTGTGTTTTCGTGCATAGTTGAGTCGCTTGGCCTTGTTTCCACGCCGGAGGTATGGCTTTTTGGCCGCAAGTCTTCCATGAAGGCCACTTCTGACCAGACTTCTCCGGACAGTAGATGGGTGTACCAGGGTCCCACTGTTTTCTGAGTTGTGAGCTGATGGCACTGCTGGACATCTTCCGATTGTGAAGGGAAGTAAGCATGATGTGTCTTTCATCTGCTGCAGTAAGTTTCCTTGGCCGACCACTGCGTCTACGGTCCTCAACGCTGTCCGTTTCTTTGTGCTTCTTCAAAAGTGCTTGGACAGCACATCTGGAAACCCCTGTCTGCCTTGAAATTTCTGCCTGGGAGAGACTTTGCTGATGCAGTATAACTACCTTGTGCCTTGTTGCTGTGCTCAGTCTTGCCATGGTGTATGACTTTTGACAGTAAACTGTCTTCAGCAACCTCACCTTGTTAGCTGAGTTTGGCTGTTCCTCATCCAGTTTTATTCCTCCTACACAGCTGTTTCTGTTTCAGTTAATGATTGTGTTTCAACCTACATATTGAATTGATGATCATTAGCACCTGTTTGGTATAATTGTTTAATCATACACCTGACTATATGCCTACAAAATCCCTGACTTTGTGCAAGTGTACCTAGAAGAATTGATGCTGTTTTGAAGGCAAAGGGTGGTCACACCAAATATGGATTTGATTTAGATTTTTCTTCTGTTCACTCACTTTGCATTTAGTTAATTGATAAATATAATCTATTAACATGTCTATTTTTGAAAGCATTCTTACTTTACAGCATTTTTTCACACCTGCCTAAAACTTTTGCACAGTACTGTATATATATATATATATATATATATATATATATATATATATATATATATATATATATATATATATATATATATGTCCTCAGGGAATGCTTTTTCTGAGTGGAAGGATACGTAATACATTTCTTCCCAGTATTTATTAGTATTTATTTCTTGTGCTTTTTTGTTTATTTTTTTAACATGTGCCCATACTACATAGGTAATGGTGACTTTTTTTTTGATGCTCAAAAAATGATCTACCATTCTACCATTGTAGCTGTCCTTGTACCCACTGTACAGATGGAATACCATTGAAGATCCTTTGTGATTTTGTTCTCAATAACTGTTGTGTAAAAAACAAAGAGCGTGAGAAAGTACTTCAGAAGTCTTATTTTCTTCCTTTGTTCCAGAATGGATTCTTCAGGTTATCTGAGGGACATTATTTTATTGAACCCATTCGTAACTCTCATCAGGAGGAGGGGGCGCAGCACCCACATGTCATCTACAGGAGGCATTTTCCACAGTCGCCCCGCAGGCAGCGACGTGACATCGACTCAGGAGATAAGATGATGTGTGGACTTAAAGGTCAGGCCAACTTTTTTCTTTCATAATTAATGCTGTTAAGATCTCATAGTGCCAGCAACACCAAGTCCCAATGGGGGTTATCTGATTTACTTTCACATTAACAACAGCCCGTGTTACCTGAAATGTTGTCAACAACTTTATCACCAGCACGAAGCTAACCCTTTTGGCTTTTACAGTTCAAGCAAGCTTGCATAGTGATTTATTGTGTACCTTTTTAAAAATAATGTTTGGGGTCTAAGGATTGGTTATTAACTGCCAGCATTGTGCTTTTAAAGCAGACAAATTCTAGATATGTTTTGGTCTTGCAGTGTGTCCTGTGCCAGTTATCCAGAAAATAAGCTTACCTAGACTACTTGCTTACCCCCATCCTCTTACTTGATGTTGTTCTGTAATTATAAATCATCATAAAAAACACACACAAAATAGAACACAGCAGCAGCATGGAGATTGCTGTGTTCAGCCTTTAATGAACTGCAAATAGTTACACAAACATCTTCAGGAGGCAAATGTCAAGCAGGTTGTACAACCCAAAAACATACAGCAACAAAGCATTGACACCATGGTGTAAGTGGGTGTGTTGCACTTATTTAATGGGTCATGGGTTATGAGAGGTGCAAATACCGATACTGCAAGTTTAAATTCACTGCTGTGAAATAATTTCAGGATCGTGTAGCTGGAATGTAGGGATGTGTAACAATTGGGATTTGACAGGCATGATACATCTCTTTGTACTGTATATAGAAATGTTAAATACCTTGAAAAACCTTTGCCTCAGATTAAAAACAAACAAAAAAAAAAACACTAAAAAAGATAAAAGTACCCACACTTGCTGTCTGGAGACCTGACTCAGGGTGCAAGCAATGGGACGGAAAATATATATCAGTGGACCAGTATTATTTCTGAAATGTCTTTTTTTATCTGCATAATTTACAACTAAACCGCCTACTTTATCCAACCTGATTCCACTGCTTTTAGAACAAGATGCTGTTTATTCTGATTGAAGCAGTACACTATACAATTGTCTTAAGTGTTGTTTCTGTCAGAAGTTGGAATTGGAAGTTGTTTCATTAGATTTACAAATACGGTTGTGTTTTCAAGGGAGTCTGCGAAAGAGCAAATACTTTATCTTCTGTCTCATTGTAACGAGGTGAAAGGTGCGAGTTTACCACCACCCTCAATCACAGGATTTCACAGGAACCCAGAGGTAGGTAACAGTCGCTGGTAGCATTCACAGGCATAAATGTTTATTTTGGCACTGGATACTACAAACACATTTTGCAAACAACAACTGATGCTCACCGACTCACAGGTTGTAAATACACTAAGGAAAGACAGCATTAAATAATCTCCAGCCACGCCTACTTCTAACAGGATTAATTATTCAACAAACATTTGCACCTGGAATCATTTTATACAAAAATAAACTATTATTTAACATTTATACTTTTACAATAAAACATTCATATACTTTACGTTAAACATGTTTCTTCTCATTTATACGTATTTGTTTAACCTGCATGCATACCGTTTTTGTTCACAAACGATCGTTAAACTATTATATTGCTTACATATTAGCGTTGCCATTATTATTCTTTAACTCTTTAACTATTACCAGTAAAGACTGGATTAACATGACCCCATTCTATTGGAAGATTACCGAACATATGGCTATAACAAACCCTTGTTCTGCATGTATATCTACGGCAACTTCATTAAGGGAAGCACCCTCATCTAAATACAGCAATACACCGTCATATGTCAAACACACTTGATCAACAGCATGCACAATACAATATTACAGTGAGGGTCTCATCCTCACACTCATAAAAAAACAAACAAACAAAAAAAAAAAAACATAAGACAAGAGGGAGGCTTTTTAAGCAGTATTTCAACTGCATCCCTGAGGTTTATTTTCATTCCCAATGTATGTACCTAAATTGAAAAGTATAATATAGTATGGTAGTTCAAACAATACTGGCACCGAGACAAGTTTTATACAACTTTAAAATTTCAGATTTCTATTGTTGTTTTGATTTGGACCCTGATTTCCTTGTGAACGAGTTTAGTCAAGAAATGACAGTTTCTGATCTGACTTATCAGTACAGCCTGTAGCCCCTTCATTAACACCGGTAACAGTAGGAAACAACAGAGACCAGCCTAATGAAAATGAACCATTTAAAGAGTAAGTAGTGGGGTTCTGAAAAATATAGTGTTATATGTCCCCACGTGTTGCTACAACTGTTTAAATAACGTACCTGTAATTTTTCTTTTCACTATGTTTCATAAATATATACACCCAAAAGCGAAAGCCCTTAATACATTTAACCAGGAAATGTCCACTATGATGGAACATTTCATTTTCCAGAATGTCCTGAGGATCACAAGCAATAAGGCTGCTCAAATCAAATGCTTGGTCCATTAAATTCAGCAGAAGCAGAGTGAAGGTTATATAAAGAGGATTTTCTCACATTGGATTTAATCGCTGGGGTCTCCAGGTAATTATTGTTTAGGTACCCCTGAGAATGCAGGAACAGCTGGCATATTGCCACTTCAACAAGTTAAGGTCAACAAATAAAAAAAAAACATGCGTACTATAGATCAGAACATCATTCAAAGAGTATTGTCTGTTTTACTGTATTTGTTTCCTAAGGACTACTTTGCAGTATGCTTGTACTGGTAACTGATTTAATTCTGTACATGTCAAAAACAGAAATGTGACCATATCTAGATTTTACTAGCTCTCCGACTCCTCTTCCCTCAACATTTCCCTTTTGTGAATGTTCTGCTTTTTCTTTTCTTATATCTGATTTTCCTTTTTCTCTCTCTTTTGCGTGATATGTTCCCACGTGTTGCTAATAACGTACCATTGTTAACATCTTGACAATGTTTTACACTTATAACTTTAAAGTCTGTTTCAAAGCTTTTTTTCAAAATGGCTGCTCTAGTGTACTGGGGTTTGAGATCTGTCCTCTAAATCACTGCAGGAAGAGCAATAAAAAAAAAAAAAACATAACAAGTGCTCTTGCTTTTCTGTTCCGTACCACATCATGAATTGTTTGCTGTGTTACCTGTTTGACAATGTGGGCAATAATCCTTACGTAATCAGTGCACTAAGCGGACAATTTCGAAACAGATTTTCGAGTTGTAAGTGTAAAATGTCAGGATGCTAACAATAAAAGAAAAATACAGATACGTTATTTAAACATGAGGCATGTAACTATATTTTTCACAACCCCTACTTACTCTCCTTAAAGACAATAAAAACCAAAACCCAGTAAAGAAAACAAACTTTAGTCCCTTCATTAACACTGGTAATAATACTGAAACAACAGAGAGGCTGTAAATTGACAGAGTGAGCTCAAGGTTCTAGCTAAAAGCCATAAACAGGGTTCGAAATTAAACTGTATCGAAGCATAGTCTTTTGACAATGAAAGTAAAGATCTCACAGGTAAAATAATCTAAATGAATTTATATAACATAAGAAATGTAAAAATTGTGTTGCTATTTATTTTAAATATATACTTGTGGTATAAACAGAATAGTGAATAGTAATTCATGGTATACAGTTTCTATTCCCCTTAGGAGGATGTCCTTACATAAACCACTTGCCCCTTTCGCATACATGCCAACAGTCCCTATATGGTCAGGACAGTTCAGATTTCCTAGCAAATGTCCTATGTCCCGATGCATAGGAAGAAATTCCTGATATTTACCCATAGAAAAAAAAAAAATTCTGCACAGTAGAGTTGGTGAAAACCACATGCTGTGCTCTTCATGCGGCTGACACATCTGCTGATCGCTAACTTATACAAAGGTAAGAACCCTTCATTATGTCTATTTTTGCTGTCATGATGGTTGTGTCGTGTTGAGTTTGGGGGATACATCTATTATATGATAGAGTGTTTTTTGCGTATGACTCCTCCCATGTGTATGATGCATATGACCCCCCCCCAACAATCATTCAGTATCCTCTATGCATTCATTGTATACTGACTGTATGAGTGATGTCTCTTCTGGGTTTATTCAGCATAACAGTGAAGTATGGCAAAAATGGTTGTACACTACTGTATATTGATGTAAATTGGGTTCAAATAAAATTTCAGATTCATTTTGAAATTCTTGGAAAAAATTGTCATGTACTGAGCATTTCAGTATGAAAATTACCAAAGTGACCACATTCTAGTAGATAATATATATATTTTTCTGTGAAATTATTTATTTTTCTCTTGTGCCCAAATTACAGTATCAAATCACACACCTTTAACAGGAAAGTATTATTTTTGCGCTGGCTCTGGTACTTCATTAAAAAATCATGACGCCTCATATACGTTGAGCAGGCTGAGGTGAGCAATTATGACTGCGTGCAAGTTGAATATCAATTGTGTTACAACACTCTTTACATGGCTCATGTCTAACCTTTAAACGAATCATAAACACCTGTATTGTTCCGGTCTGTATGTCTTTATGATTCACTATTAAACATGACTCCTTATTAAAGATTTATGATCAGCATTGTTCACATTGGAGCATACATGTAGTCACAGTTTAATGCAGCTGATTAGAAACAAATAATATAGTATTGCATGAAGTGGCAAAACCACCTGAAACATGTTGTACAATTAACAAGTTTCACAATGTTTCATGATTTCCATTACATGAGAGTAGATGTTAAAACTTCATGCTGATATTGGACTCAGCTTTTGCCAAAATAAGCACCAACTAAGACATAGCTTCTTTTACCTTCCATCTGATGATGTAGATATCCTTCTGGCTGGTGTTGATGGCTGAAGTGATCAGCCTATTGTGCCTCCCTGGTGCATCAGCACACACAACGGCTGCAATACTGGCTTCAGGGATCAACCACAGTGCGGCCTCCCTTTTGTGGGGTCTTCAAGGGGGCACCTTCCATCCTCTGTGTTTCGTCGACTAGCCCACGACACCTTAAGAGGGCTCGACAGTGATTCTGGCGTCCCAGCATCACCCCCTCCATCCCCCACTCAGCTAAGCCCAGCTTACTTACCTTCCTTTACATCAACGTTTTTTTTATTTCTACTGTGCTTGTGGTCCCCAACCAGAATCTTTTCATCATAAAGTATAATTATATACTCCCAAAAGTGAAAGCCCTTAATACATTTAAACAGGAAATTTCCACTGTGATGGAACATTTCATTTTCCAGAATGTCCTGGGGATCACAAGCAATAAAGCTGCTCAAATCAGGTGCATGTCCCATTAAATTCAGCAGAAGCAGAGAGAAGGTGTGACAGGAATGGCGAGTGGTGACGTCAGGCCAGCAGTGCAGGAAACAAAAACACAGACAGTACTGCAGGCAAAAGACGCTGCGCACCGTTTATTTAAATACAAAATGAATAAAATATTTAAAACACAAAACACTGCTCACAGAGCAAAATAAAAGTTTAAATAAAAATAATCACAAACACAAAATAACAAAACCCAGGTCAGGCTGGGCGATTGCCTTCACTGATCCTGTATATTTTTTCCATTTTAGTTTCTCTCTCGCTCCTTGCTCGCTCTCGTTCCTCCTCTGAACACCCACCTGGAACCGAGAGCTGCAGGTTTATATGCAGGTGACCATCTCCCGATTTAGCAACAAATTAATCACTTAATTCGGGAGATAACCACCTTCTGCACGAGGTTTTTAAATTACTGTGGGTGGGGCTTCCAATCCACGCTACTAAACAATACAATATAATACATTTGGCTACACTGTCTGTTTTACTGTATTTGTTTTCTAAGGAGTACTTTACAGCATGCTTGTACTGGTAACGGATTTAATTCAAAATTTAAAAAACAGAAATGTGAACATAGTCTTTTTTAATTAGCCCTCCATCTCATCTTCTCTCATTTTCCTTTTGTGAATATGCTGCTTTTTTCTTATATCTGATTTTCCTTTCTCTCTCTTTTGCATTCCTTCTTCATCATTCATCTCTTTTATCAGAAATATATTGTTCCACAACTTGAAACAAATAAAAATAGGTTTGCATCTGTATCAGAGCCTCACGTTAGGGGCCTTTGTTGCTCAGTGGGTTGGTTGCAAGTGATTGTTCTCTAAATAATACTCATTTTCAGCAGTGAGTAAAGGGTCAGTTTATCTCATTTTTTTTTTTAATTTATAGATTTGACATACATTTCCACATACTTATATATGTTTCAGCATTACTGTACTGCAGATTAATTCTATTGAATCCATAACATCAAAAACATTATCCCTCTATGTGTCTACATTCACTGGTACCTTCTGTGCTTTCAGCCATGTCTGCTTTATTTTCAGTCTTGTCTGATTTCATTTTCAAATAAAGAACGTTATATTTGTTTCTTCAAATATCTTTTTTATTTTTAAAACAATATGCAACTAGTACCTAATGTGCTTAAAACATTATCTTTCATTTAACAGAATGTACTTGAACTAGAAACATGAGGGGATGAGTGCAAGTTTGTTTTCAAAACGTCCCTGCCGAAGCAATTACAATAAAAATGATACTAACCATTAAGTGCATGATAAATCATTTACAGATCCAGTGATTTTAAAAGAAAAGCCTGTGAAAAAATATCTACATTTTACTATTTGACCAGAACATGGGCCCTATTCACAGAGCTTAACGTTTTTCAAAGTGTTTTTGGAATACAGAAATCCTTAACGTCCTCTGGGGTGTTTTAGAGTAGCCAACAGCAGTTTAGAACAGCAATGTGGGCAATAGAAAAGTGTCAGGTGTGTGTATGCACTTGGAATACATTCATGCATACTTTCCTTTAATAGTACATGTTTGAAATAATACATTTGGAAAAAAGAACAATTATTTTACCGAAGAATGCACTTGATTATAGTACAATTGAGATTAGATTTTAATTACAGTTCAGTAAAGACGGCAGTATAGACTTAAATATGTTGTTTCAGAATTCCAGTCAGCCTAAATGTGGTGCACAAGATCTGCACAAGATCCATCTGAAATGAGGCGCTTTGAATTCTGTTCTAAACTTAACATTTACTTTGGGAAAACAAATGCATTTACAACAATGAATCAAAGATCTTCATCAAGCTCCATACACATACACTCTATATAAAAATTACTACACAATAGGAAGTTGGGTACTGTTTAAAAGAGGCATTTCAGTCCCACGAGATTCTGGCTCGCGCTAAAGCAACACAACGCTGTATTTCACACAGGGTACCTGGTTCCAGATTTTCTACCCATGCAGGCACATCACAGGGTGAGACAATTCACACACAGGCGGAGGGCGGGCGCGAACCCGGGACCTCTCGTATTAAATACACGCACATATACAGTACTGTGCAAAAGTTTTAGGCAGGTGTGAAAAAATGCTGTAAAGTAAGAATGCTTTCAAAAATAGACATGTTAATAGTTTTATATTTATCAATTAACAAAATGCAAAGTGAGTGAACAGAAGAAAAATCTACATCAAATCAACATTTGGTGTGACCACCCATTGCCTTCAAAACAGCATCAATTCTTCTAGGTACACTTGCACACAGTTTTTGAAGGAACTCGGCAGGTAGGTTGGCCCAAACATCTCGGAGAACTAACCATAGTTCTTCTGTGGATTTAGGCAGCCTCAGTTGCTTCTCTCTCTTCATGTAATCCCAGACAGACTCGATGATGTTGAGATCAGGGCTCTGTAGGGGCTATACCATCACTTCCAGGACTCCTTGTTCTTCTTTACGCTGAAGATAGTTCTTAATGACTTTCGCTGTATGTTTGGGGTCGTTGTCATGCTGCAGAATAAATTTGTGGCCAATCAGATGCCTCCCTGATGGTATTGCATGATGGATAAGTATCTGCCTGTACTTCTCAGCATTGAGGAGACCATTAATTCTGACCAAATCCCCAACTCCATTTGCAGAAATGCAGCCCCAAACTTGCAAGGAACCTCCACCATGCTTCACTGTTGCCTGCAGGCACTCATTCGTGTACGCTCTCCAGCCCTTCGGCGAACAACTGCCTTCTGCTACAGCCAAATATTTCAAATTTGGACTCATCAGTCCAGAGCACCTGCTGCCATTTTTCTGCACCCCAGTTCCTGTGTTTTCGTGCAGAGTTGAGTTGCTTAACCTTGTTTCCACGTCGGAGGTATGGCTTTTTGGCCGCAAGTCTTCCATGAAGACCACTTCTGACCAGACTTCTCCGGACAGTAGATGGGTGTACCAGGGTCCCACTGTTTTCTGCCAGTTCTGAGCTGATGGCACTGCTGGACATCTTCCGATTGCGAAGGGAAGTAAGCATGATGTGTCTTTCATCTGCTGCAGTAAGTTTCCTTGGCCGACCACTGCGTCTCACGGTCCTCAACGTTGCCCGTTTCTTTGTGCTTCTTCAAAGAGCTTGGACAGCACATCTGGAAACCGCTGTCTGCCTTGAAATTTCTGCCTGGGAGAGACCTTGCTGATGCAGTATAACTACCTTGTGTCTTGTTGCTGTGCTCAGTCTTGCCATGGTGTATGACTTTTAGCTGAGTTTGGCTGTTCCTCACCCAGTTTTATTCCTCCTACACAGCTGTTTCTGTTTCAGTTAATGATTGTGTTTCAACCTACATATTGAATTGATGATCATTAGCACCTGTTTGGTATAATTGTTTAATCATACACCTGACTATATGCCTACAAAATCCCTGACTTTGTGCAAGTGTACCTAGAAGAATTGATGCTGTTTTGAAGGCAAAGGGTGGTCACACCAAATATGGATTTGATGTAGATTTTTCTTCTGTTCACTCACTTTGCATTTAGTTAATTGATAAATTTAATCTATTAACATGTCTATTTTTGAAAGCATTCTTACTTTACAGCATTTTTTCACACCTGCCTAAAACTTTTGCACAGTACTGTATATATATAGTAACAAATCTGCTTCCACTCAGGTTTATTGCGCCTTACAAACAAACCCAGAACACACAGACTGGAGTTTTTTAAAGCGCTACATGCTATTTTTTATAAACACAAAAACAAAATAAACAAAACAAACAGCTAGCTCTTTTCTTGAGCACTAACTAAAATACAGAACAGGAACCTAAACTATCTTACAGGACAGCTAAGCCGTTTACCTGCCAATTAAATAAAACATTCAAACAAAACAAAACAGGTTTACACTACCTTTTTCTTTTCATACACTTGTGCACACTGTCAAGTGGGCCCTCCACACAGCAGCCCCAAACAGACTGGCTGCTTTCTTTAAATACCCTGCACCTGGCTCTAATTTACAATGATAGCCAGGTGCAGGGGATAATTACTAATACAATTAACAAAACAATTAAACCATTAAACATAATGACAGCTTTTCAGCCTGTGATCTTTGTAGTCCTTTGCTCCCCAGGACTACACTCTCTCACTATATATGTGTGTGTGTGTGTGTGTATAATTTTACGAAGTTTACATACAAAAATAAAATAGAAGTTTCAATATAGACCATGAAAAAAAAACATAGCTGAAAAAAAGCATTTTCCTCCTTCTCTAATTCCATTGCAACATACAATAGCAGACTACTTATACATTATCATTATTTACTATAGTTGTCATCACAGCGACGATTGCAACCTGGGCATAAACCTATAAAATACAAGTGTGTGATCTGTGTGTCTTGTACTGGACAGAGCGATCTGATCTTTGTTGGAGCTGTTGTCTTACTCGTTTTAAAGAAATCTTGCAGCTCTATGCAGTGTGTTCATTGGCTGCCAGGTTCCTAAATGCAGTGTAACAGTAAGGTAAACATTTGCTGTATTTCTTTTTATTTATGAAATCCGTGAAAAAATAGCCTTAGTTAAAGTTTCTGCTTTCTTTGCCATCCTGAGCTGTTAATTTATTCTGTCCCTCACGAGTTTGTAGTGCTGGAGTTCCACTGTGAATCATCTGTGCAAGTATCCCCAAAGAATCTTTCAGGGTTTGTTCTCTGTCTGGAACCATTGTAATTGACATTGTTGGTCCACTCGACACCCCTCACCATACTCATTTGTAAGCCTCTTTTACCAGATTTTTTAAACCAGACTTATTTAGAAACCATTGTGAATACCATTCTGTTTGATCTTCTATTTCTAAAGGGAATAAAACCTACTGAAGGAGCTTCCGTACAGCTTGAGACACCAACATCCTTAAGACTAAACCCTTCCTTTGTTTAATATTATAAGCGTGTGTTAGGAATTTGTTATTGTAGAAAACATCATAGGATTAAGCTGTGTTGTCTTCTGAGACTGGCTCAGATATCTCGGTGACTTTGTGCTTTGTGTGGCTTTTTTTCCTTTCTTAGTCACGCTCCTGTGTATGCTCTGTGTATTCAGTCTATGACTAATGGTATGTGTCTACCTGGGTTTCTTTTTGTGTGTTTTATATACTAGTCAATATTAAAACATACCTGTGATGTTGCCCTTTATCTTTCTATTGATTAATTCTGTGAATCTTCTACTAAAAGTGGCTGTGTGGCTTTGAAGAGAAGGGGAGGTAGGTACATGTATTGTTGATTAACGAGTCCACCGTTTGTGCTACAATTCCACAAAAAAAAAATTGGATTCGTCAACCAAACCACAGTCAGGACAGTTCAACAGAAAAGCGAACACCATTTTATTACGCAACAATCATGTCAACAATTAGTTATATAGTATCATACATTTTAAATATAACTCTTAGAAAAGGGCTTGCGATTTCAGTTTAGAATTTCATGTTGACAGTATAACTTTGAAGACAGTTCTGGGTTCCTAACACTGGTGGATAAAATATTCTGGACAACAAAATATAGGATGGAACCTGTATGTTTATTTGTTCAGTGGTGTCCCTTTTCCAGTGGGAACATGGCTTCCTTTAACAAACATTAAAAAACAAAAATAAATCCTAGCTCTTGTTTTGGAGCGCTAACTAAATTAAACAGAATCCCTAACTTTCAGCCAGACCACTAATCCGGTTTACTGACTTTAAATATATTATTTACAAATCACAGATCTAATATACTTTGTTTTAACGTACACCGTATTCAAGTCTACAGCAGGTTCTTACCTTCACACAGACAGTGATTGGCTTTGAAACCTGTCATTTTCCTGCCTGGCTTGTTAAATTACAAACAGGTGTATTAGCTTAACTGATTGCCAGCCAATCAGTGTTTTTGGATAGCTATGGCATTCTGGGAGATGTAGCTTTGCATGCCTCATTTAAACAGCAAGAACTAATTTATTTTTTTCCACCCACATTTTTTAATGCCTACCTTACATTCCAGGAAAAAGACTGCATACTATTCTGGGTCTTTTGTATCTTTCTCTACAATATGACCCCATATTCTATCACAAAATACATTTATACACCTCCCTTTTAATTTTTATTTTACATTTTGTCTGGACAGATTCAGGAACAACAGCAATTTCATCAACACTTAGTAAATCTCTATCAATTACAAGGACGTTAGATTTAAACTCAGCTTTTGCATTTCTTTCCTGGCTTAAACCATTGTTCAAACAAGCTACTAGCCCACTTACATTTTACTTCTTGAAAAATGATTGGCAGTGATATTTAGGTCCTCTTCTGTCAATTGTTCACATGCATTTTATTTTTCTAATGTCACTTTCATGTTCTACATCTAAAGCATAGCCCTCCCTGCTATCTAAAGCATAGCCCTCCCTGCTATCTAAAGCATAGCCCTCCCTGCTATCTAAAGCATAGTCCTCCCTGCTATCTTCACTTACAACAGACAGCTTTGTCTGTGTAAGTGGGATTTCAAACTCAAACTCAGAGGAACTCATGACATCATTCTAACATTTTAACTGTTTGAACTAAGTGTAACAAAAGAGCAAAAAACAAATCCAATGACCAAATTAGCAATCAATTGAATCTCATTATCGAACAAGTGTCAATTAGGAAGAAATGTTTTAAGTGGCATAAACAACTCAAAGTGTTGAATTGGTAAGAAAATAATCCATAGTTTCTTGGGCCTTACAGCACGCGAAACAGTGAATTGTTTTTTTTACAGATTCAACACTTTGAGTTGTTTATCCCTGACATAAATCTCTCCAGCTACCTCTCATTCTGTTTTATTTCTGTTTCTTTCAGTATGTTTGTATTCTTCATAAATCTTTGTCTTGTTTACCAATCCAGTTGTATCAGTCAATCTGCGCATCCTGTGTTTACTTATCTTTTTTTACTTCCTCTGATCAATTTGGAATATCGTTTAGTTATATAAAGATGGAAGTTAATTACAAAAACTGGAATACTTTAACGGTACATTGTCTGTATTAGAACATCTTCAGACATCCAGAATATTGCAGTCAGTTATCCACTGACTTAGTTCAACACTGCAGTTTTCCATGATTTCAGTCAAGTTCAGCAACTAATATGAGAAAATTAATCATTTCACTGCCATGTGGTTCCAAATTCTATTTAAGCAGCCGATGAGGGGAGTTTGAGATGGACCTCTGACCCCAATTCTCACTCCCTTCAGGCTACGTACAACTTAGGCTGTCTGAGACAGGAGAGCCTAAAGTTTCTAGCAGTCAGCGAACAAACTGTGGTCGGCTTTGAAGTTCGGCTTTTAAACTGCTTGCATCTCAGAAGAGTTGAGCAGATTTATATTTGTTATGCAATACCACAAAAAACTGCTGTTTTTTACTGTTACGTCTAGTTGTATCTACTCTGACAGTGTGTGTGTGTGTGCGTGTGTGTGCGTGTGTGTGTGTGTGTATGTATGTATATATATATATATATATATATATATATATATATATATATATATATATATATATATATATATATATATATATATATATTGAGCTGAAATAATAGCTTTTCACAAAGAACATTTATTGAGACAAACAATAACTAATCAATTTCCAGTCTCTTGGATTAAATGAACAGATGTAGGAGGAGCTGTTATTACCCACCAACAACTAGCTAAATCATCCATTATATTTGTAGCTAATATTTCTGTCCTGCAGCAAAATGCAGTCTCTTGTTCCTATTTGTAGGGGTAGTATTATTTTTTGTGTCAGATTTTCCATGTAAACCGTGCTCTTATAACCTCTTTCAAACTGTCCTATTGCGTAATTGATAAACGTGTGTTGAATCAGTAAAAAGAAATCCACTGATTGCTGTGTTTGTGTGTTGTTAGTAGTTTATGCCACTTAAAACATAATTGAGACTTGTTCAGTACTGAGATTAATTAATATCAAATCATGCTGGATTTTAAGAGTTTTTTACAAACCACAGTTTGAGAATTACAGCTGCAACATGTTTATATATTATTAATTTATTTTATTATTATTAATTTCTTAGCAGACGCCCTTATCCAGGGCGACTTACAATTATTAGAAGATATCACATTATTTTTACATACAATTACCCATTTATACAGTTGGGTTTTTACTAGAGCAATCTAGGTAAAGTACCTTGCTCAAGGGTACAGCAGCAGTGTCCGCCACCTGGGATTGAACCCACGACCCTCCCGTCAAGAGTCCAGAGCCCTAACCACTACTCCACACTGCTGCCCTATATAATCATAGAGTTGACAAACAGATAATTGGTGAAAGATCTAGACATGGATAGGATGAGGTATGTGACTAAGAGGACAAATGACGAAAAATTCAGAGTATAAAAACCAAGACATGTCATAAACAGATTGCCAATGTTGATATATGTGCATGAAACGGCTGTTGTTGTTCCTGAACCTGTCCAGAAGAAATATGAAATAGAAATTAGAAGGGGGTGTTTATGTCGAAATGAATTTTTAAGTAAGAATTTTTTTTTTGGTTTTAATGTATAATTGTATTATTTTTGTTTACTCATATGAAATACGAGTTTAAAATGGTTAATACTAGCTATAATTAACTGTTGAAATGTTTATTGTGTAAATGGTAACCCTCTTATCTGTTGAATTTGAATGTTTCTGTGAATCCACAGTTTTCTGTGGATTTGTAGTACAAACTTGATTCATGAATCAACAATAAATTCCTGCACTCCCCTTCTCTTCAAAGTCATAGAAACATTTTTAGTACAATTAATCAATTAAAAAATCGAATGCTCCGGATGTTCCTCCTGTACCTGTGCATATATTTCAGTAGACCTTTGAAGCAATTGGAAATCAAAGTCTTTCTGCAATATGTCTTTGACTACAGCCTGCTTTGTGAAGAACCATTATTTGAGCTCTTTTTTACTGGTCAATTGACAGTTCTTTTTTATTTTTAGAGGTTGCTTAGGAATTATTTTCAAAGTCCAATGGTAATCAGCAGGCAAATGGTTGTAGCCCCAGTTTTTACTAGGTTTCCAAAACAAATACCTTATACAAATTTAAAAATAATGGTCACCAACAGGTAATATTTAGGTAATAGGCAATATATTGACACATTATTAAACCAAAAGAGCAGTTGTGTGTGTCTGTATAGCGAGTAACAAAAAGATACCTTGAATACTTTGAAAGATCTGACCTCTGAAATATGGCCCTGTGGCAGAGTGGTTAACAGTGTGCAGGTGCAGGTGATCAAGAAACAGACAGACAGTTATAATCCAGGTGCAATGTTGTTTAATGAGTTTGTAAATCCATTGCCTGACGGCAAAACAAACAGTAAACAATAAATGATGCTAATTAATACAGCGTGTATTACATGAGTTGTAATCCCGGGTTTGTCCGAAATAATAGTCCCGTTCTTTTTATACCCACACGAAAAACAAAACACAAAACACAAGTCTGATAGTGAGTGAATTAGTGCTCGTGGTGCAAATACAGTTATTTGTGATACAAGTGCAGTGCTGTTCGGGTTTGTGCTGGCCCTTGGCAACAGCTTCGAACGTGTTAGCCGCCTACTAATAACAAGAAACAATTAGAGACAAAACAAACATGATACATTTTCTTTACACAAATCACAGGTCCTTCCAGGTTGTTCTCTAACCAAAACGAAGGAAAAGATTACGTTGCTTCGTCTCCTATTTATACCGTCACACATGACCCTTGGTAGCGATTGCAGCCGCTCCTCCAATCCGCGGCTGCCACATAATTTCCTTCGGGTCGATGAGTTAGTGCACGAAGCTTAGCCCTTTCTAGACGACGGACTTCCTTTTAACCCTGGGAATAAATGTCAGGCCAAACAGTCCAGGGTACTCTGTTCCCGTTACTTAGCACCCTCACAGGTCGGGAGGGAGATTTACCACCAAGAATCATTGTCTTTCTGTCACAGGCCCCTTTTCAGTGCTTGCTTTTTCTGTCACGTGCACCCCTCTCAATATAGGCCCATAATTTCAAAAATTAGTCGAAAGCTAATATTTTGGGATTCCAACTAAAACATTTCCAGGTGCTATATCAAAAGAAGTGATATAGCACCTGAGCTATTGAAGTGAGGATGATCCCAAAACGTAGGCCATTTGGAATGGGATGATCCTAAAGCAAAAGCCTGTTGTGGAAATAAGTTGCCGAACAAATGCTGTGGATAATATAGTTGTTTTATATCCATTAAATAATAAGTTTTGCTACTTTGAAGCAGCCTTAATGGTACACACCCCTCACTAGTGCCCACATTAACAGGTGCAGTAATGTTTTGAGAATATACTGTTTACATACATGTGTTCTTTTTGTGTAGTTTGCACATATCAATACTGTTTTTATTATTGCACCCATAGTCTCTTAACAGTTGGTACACAGAACAAATTCACTTTGGTCTTTGTTGGAAAAGTGGTCAAATACCCTCTTCAGTTCATAAAAACTCCACCTCAACCCAGTCAGTCAGAGCTCATTACACTGATGAATTCATTGCTTAAAATGTTTCTTCTTTACTTCTTTTTTTGTAAAGAAATAATTAACTGAAAGCATTGATGTTTTATTGCTATTGCTGCATTGGAATACTTCACTCACAGCAGTACAATAAAACCTGACTGGTAGAGGCACCAAATAATGGGCATCCCTGTATCTGAAAGGGTCTACTTGTCATTGAAGAGCTGCCCAGAGTTTGGACTGGTAGAGTTATTTGTATGATTATATATAATTAGCAATTAGATTTCAACTGTTCCCAACAGTTGATACTTTACTTATTGTTGTGTATAGGATTAGGGTGGCAGAAATGCTGCTCTGAGAAATGTGGTTTGATAGAAAGGAGGCCTACTTTATTTTTATTTGTGATGCTCTTTTTGTAAAATAAAGAGCTGGTGGTATGAGCTGTCATCGTACCTTAATCAGTAGTCTCAGTGCAGTGCCAGGGATTGCACAGGCATAACGGCTGATCTTCCCTTTAATCCTTTATAGGGTGTCCCTCCAGGGTAGCACAGGCACATTAATGAATGGTCACACTGTGACAGCCAGGATTGACCATGCTTTGCAGATAAATGCAGGACTTCAGTCTTGAGTGCTCTTAGTCTGCTGCCTTTCAAGGGCAATACAGTCTTTACAAATCAGAAACCATATAAAGAGAAAAATGAGCCTAGAGCCCCAAATCTCCTTGAAAAATTCTTATTAGAAAGGATAATTACCCTTTTAGTTCTTGGGTTTTGTGATAGCTAAACAGATCTACAGTAAGTCTGAAAGTGAGAAATGAAGCCTCACAGTGTTGGTATTTATAATAAGTGAGGATACTGCTCGGCAGCGCCCCCCCAGGACGTCTTAAACCCATTAGCACTATGGTGTGAGAAGTCTCTTCACCTCTGCATGAGTTGTGTAAGGTGGTGGTAAGGGGATGAACATTGGATGCTTATTATACAGTACTTTTCTTTTTCTCCTAGTATTGTTTATTCTACAGAATAACTGTCTTCCTTTGTGCTTTACCATCTATACAGGTAAAGTCTGTTATAGACTAATATAATAGAATAGTTTTGCTAAGCCCAGTTCTGGGTACAGACATGAGTTTGAAACCCTGTATTGTTAATGAAGATTGTTTTAAATGAGCTAGTCATTGCACCCCTTTGATTCACTACAATACTGTATATATTGTCTGCCATTGTATTATAGATTTTGAAATAAGATTTTCTGTACCATTTGCCTGAGAAGGAGAAAATGAAAATAACCAGGGTTGCATTTTGAAACTTGATGATCTATTGTGTATAGCTGCTTCCCCTGTGCAGGGTTGTTTGTAGCCACAGGTGTGGCATACAAGTAATGTAATACTCCAGATGGGCTCAGCACTACTAATATAAGCATTGCTGTCAGTGCTAAATCATGCAGCACAACATCCATTCTGAGATTAATCCATTACATTTGCTCTGTGTCTGCTTGGATATTTTAAATTAGTTTCATTATTTGAAATGGACAAATTTGTATGAGCTACAATGCATGGTGTGCACCTGTGACAGAGTGAATGAATCCGAGTCAGCAATCTCCCTCCCGACCTGTGAGGCCACGGTATAACAGGAACAGTGTGCCCCGGACTGGATGGTTTGACAGTTCATTCCAGGGTCAGTCGGAAGTTGGCGATCCAAAGGGGGCGTGTCTGAAGTTATATCCGGGGATGTGGCAAAGCAAGCTTTTCCTTGTGTTATGGTTACGCAAAGACCTATGAGTAAAAACCTGTGTACTAACTGTGAGTGTTTGGTTTGTTTTGTCCTGTCAAGTAACTGTTGTATTTGTTATTGTTAGACGGCTAAACTATCTGGGAGCTGTTGCCAAGGGGCCAGTTTTCAAGCATGGACTTCAAATCACCACTGTGCACATTACCTGTATTTCCCCACCTACACTAAGAACACTGTTGCCGGCAAATAAAGAGCTGTTTTACCATGAACGGGTCTTGTGTCTGTTTATCCTGAGCACCGCATCACCACTGCACCTGTGCACTGCAAACCACTTTTCCACATCACCATAGAGACGGCTATAAGATCGACATTTAGACCCCTTGTTGTTTAGTTTCTGGTGACAATAAGTATTCTATGTGAGTTACTGCTTGCCCTTAGTAAGTAATTTTGAATCGTTTTATGAATTCCAGTCTGTTGGTATTGCAGCTTAATTACAAAAGGACTCAATGACTCGCAAGTTTTACTCTGCCTGTCATTAGACAAGCATTCAAGCAGTCGAGCTGTGGAAACGTGTAGTGCACTAGTATGTACATTATTTTAATTCAGTACTTTGGCTTGAATTTGGGATCTCCAGCTCTAATTGCAAGATAGTCTTTCACCACAGACATAGAAAAGTGTCTGTTTTGTAAAGCCATTTATTGAATCACTATTGTCTACACAGAAAGGAAGCTTGATTCCCTTTCAAGTGTGAAATGTTATCGATTAGTTATTGGGATATACCTCTCTGTAGCCCAGTTTACTTCAGTATGCATGTCAAAGCTGTTTGAAAAAGCCCCCTCTGCCATGAGCAGAAGGGATTGGCATCAATCTTCTATTCACGCCCGCTGTGTTGGAGTGAACGCAGCGACCTTGAAAGGTAATGGATAACATTTATAACATGTCATAGATTCCCCAAATCCTGTTTTTTATACCAGAGTGCTAAGGGCAGCTATTCACTCTTTAGAGCATACTGAGGTGCGGGTTCTCCACACACTTTTTTAGGTCCTTTGGACCTGGGCTTTGGACCAGTGCGCAGAGCCGCCTCCCGGTCTACCTATTTTAGCACATCTGCCAGTGCTGCAAGTCGTGCACTTGCTACAGCTTGGGTATACTACCCCAATCGGTAATGGATAACATTTCGTACTTGAAGGGAAAGTTAGATTATATATCAAATAGAAATTGTATTCATTACCTGTCGAGGTTGCTGAGCTCACTCCAATACAGTGGGCTTGAATAGAAAATTGGTGCTGATCCCTTCTGCTTGTGATACTTTATCCCTAGGGGCGTCATGGAGCTATAATTGTTGGGGGGGCACAGTCAAAAAAGCAAGTACTTGTTATTAATGGTGGGTATTTAGTGCATTTAAAAGACACGTTTACAGGGTATTTATTGGAATATTTAAATGTACATGTTGTTTATTTAACTGCTTTTATATTAATGTATAAATATTAAATGGTATTTTTCATTACCTCCTCGTGTCTATTGGTTAAACTCCAGAAGGCGTCCCTAACATGCTCCAGGTCTACTGACTGACAAATCTTTGCTTCAACTGCAATTAGCTTTAGGTCTTTCAAGCGACATTGTGTCGTGGTTGTTCTTAGACGATTTTTCACAAACTTTAGAGCTGAAAAGCTTCTCTCATTACTGTAAGATGTCACTGGAAGTGTCAGGACTAGCTGGTATAGCTTTGCAATTTGGCTGTATGCATCTAGCATGTTAGTCTTGCTCAGAAAGAGATAGATGTCTTTCAGTGTCGTAGGTGGATGTGACTCTCTCAAGTCTGTGGATCAGAAGTTTATATTCCTGCTCTGCCATCTGTGGATCTACATCTCCTATATAGTAAGCTGTAAGCTGCCTCAGTTTGCAGATTTTTTCAACTGAAGGAGGTGTTCGGCTATTTATGTCTTTTAGTAGAGGCGATGCTTCAGTGCTAAACCTCTCAGTGATGCTTTCAATGCATAGATCTAGAGGTGGAAAATAGAATCTGATGCCAATTGTATTCTTTGAACCGAGTACAGTTTCAGTTTGCAACAGGGGATCCAGTCTTTTGGACACTTTTCTTGATCTCCGTTCCTCTTGAAACTCTACTTCTATTTTTGAAGCAAGCTGTTCAGTTTCAGTCCACAACTCTTGAAATGTTTCATCTGATCTTAGTCGATCTTGTGGCACAATAAAAGAAATTCCTGATGTGTCTGTTTCTGATTTAAAAAAAGCTTACTTGTGTGTATTGCACTTTCAGTAAATATTCTCACAACTTGAGCTTTTTGCAGAGTCCCACTTAAGAGTTTAAGTACTTGAAATTGATTATATATATATATATATATATATATATATATATATATATATATATATATATATATATATATATATATATATATATATATTTTAAAGTTCCAGAATGAATTTCTGAAAGTATTAATGTTGTGAATTGGCTTTCTGTTTTAACTACCCTTATCCAATCCAAATCACTGTCTGTGAAAAAGTGCCTACCGTTGCTTTCTTGAACAGTGTTGCTGGTACTGCTGGTGCTACAGCTTGCTGCAGGGGGATTCAACTTGTCTTTCACTCCCTGTGGCATTTTTGAAAAACTTCACTATACTGCTCTACATTTTTCCTCCAACTGGTGACTACTGACTGTAAATAAAGAGACAAGGTCCTAATTAATCACTACTAAATACAGTTTGGTTTTGTAAAGTGTTACACGGAGAGACAAGATTATCAATCAATAATATAAAAAAAAAACAACATGATTAAAATCTACTCATGACTAAAACAAACAGCAATAAAAATGCCACAAGGTGAATCAAACAGAAAAAGTTTTAGTAGTCTGATCTGATAAAAAAAAAAAATGAAAATGAAAGGCTTTTTTGTTTTGTTTTGTAAAGCATTTAAATAAACATACTACAACAGGGCTTTATGTGAGAAGAAAGCAACCAAAAAAAAGTTGTTTAAATTAGTGCACCTACCTGTTTATTTGCAATATAGAAGAAGCATGTAAGTCAACCATTTACGCGGGTCTTGCATTTTAAAAAAGTATCTCGTATGACATAAACTCTGTTTTAAGCATTTTATAAATATTAAAACAAATAGATGCTTTATAAATGTAATTACACTTACAAATATATCACAATATACTCAGAAAAAACACATGTTTAGAGGCAATAAAGACATACGGTAAAACAGTACCACAGCAACAGAGCAGTTACTGTGCCAAATACAGAGTGCATGAACCCGCTGTATAAGGGACCGTCGCTGAATTACCCAGTATAGCAGAAAATCATCTCCAAACAGTAAATAATAATCATAATCCAAAAAAAAAAAATATACAAATCTTTTGAACATATTCACTCAACTATTTAGACGTGGATGCAGGAGTATTAAAACATTGCTTGGAAACCATTTGGGGGGGGGCACATGCCCTCCCTTGCCCTAGGCATGACGCCACTGCTCTCGAGGGCGGGACATTGTGCCTGATTCAGAGGGGGCTCTTTCAAGCAGCTTTGACATATTTACTCAGGTAAATCGGGCTACACAGAGGTATATCCCAATCAGTAATAGACAACATTTCTATTTCAGGTAACATTCTCAAGGTGGTGCTGACTGTAAAACAAATGACACATTGCCTCTGTTATATGTCCATGGTGAAAGAGAACCTTGCAACTACAATTCAAGAGCTACTCCTGACATTGGGTCAAACAATTTGTAATTGCAATGACATCCTCTTAGAATTGAATCAACAAAGTTTTATTTTTACATTCTATTAGTCTAATAGATTTTGTTGTTTAAATGCAAACTAAACACAATGCAAGTCTGCTTTTAATGTTCAAGCACTAGAAAACACTTATGTGATTGACAGAAAGATAATACACGCACCGATAGCACTTCCATGTACTATTGTAAAATGTGATGTGTTAGTCTATTTTTAGGCCGATTGGAAGAACAGTTTATACCGATAAAGCAGTACAGCTTTTATACTGATTTGACTTAAGACAGACGATACTAAAATGTGTATTTTTGACTCAAAATGTATATTCTGATTACATTTTTACCAGAAAGTTATGTAAGGTCAGTTTCAGTAAAATGTATTGAACATGCGTTACAAAAGAACAGTTGATTTGATTTGTTATTGATTTTTTTCCTAATACATCATTGGACATTATTATACTATAAGCAGGGCAGTTCATGACGTTTCTCCTTAATGCATTTTTGTTACACCAGTTACTGAAAATCCAGTCTTTGATGTGATTCTCAAATCCCTTTTAGCTCTGCTTATTTACTGGTGTCATTTTAAAGGTTATGAGTGAGTTGATCGGTAGAAATATTGAAAGCCTGTCTAAACTATGATCAAAGAAGGAGAGTTAACTTTCAGAAGGGCTTTCATTTTCTTTTTTATTGGTAACAAGGCGACTTACTGACAATTGTTTAATACGGTTTTCTTTTGAAGCAATTTTTGTATGTAATTAGGAAGCTAGAACTTCCAAATTGTTTTGGCCTTCACAGCAGATTCTTTTAGATTTTTTGCTTTGTTTTAATGGAACTAAACAAATCAATTTGAAACTGCCTTTCTGGTTTTGTTATCTCATCGTACATCTTTAGCACTGACACACCCTCCAGAAAAAGTCTCACTCTTTTGAGATGATCCAGACAGAAAAAAACCAAAAACATTTATGTTTTATAAGCTTATGCAAGTCACATTTAATTAGGTGGTCCAACATGCACATTTAATTATTTGAAACTTGGTTACACTAACAAGTTATTAAGAGTATCAGACTCTTGGAATGTATGCAGCTGCCTATATGTATTTACTGTGCATATATAAGGCAACTTACATACTATAGATGTAGATCATGGTGGTTTTCTTGTTCATGTTACTGATAGCTCTCATTTGTAATTACTATAGCAGAGGATGTACAGAATGTTAATGGCATGCTTGTTAATTTCTTGTCAAACTGAGGAAAAATTCAGTTTTGGGCAGGCAATATTTGACCATTTAACACACTGTACAGTATGTAACGTTTTGTTTTACATAAATATAATATAGTGTTATAGGACAATGTGTGTGGCGGAATATCAGCAGGAGTAGAAGTGAACGGACCGAGGCTGGAAACCCGCACACAGACGTGTCTGTCCTATAAATCTATACTATACTGCTTTATTACAAGTAAAAAAATCTTCAGGTACATATTTTGTAAAGCAGGCAACGTCAAACAAGCTGATATGGAGAATACAGCATGATAAAACTGAAAGTGGCACGTTGATTTCATGAGTAGGGTGATGTGTTGTGGAATACAGAGAGTGAAACATGCTCTCTGATTTGGTTGAAATATACTGACTGTAAAGCACTAAAATGGAATTTCAATTAACAGCACTTTTTAAAATTTCTGTGTGGACACACATTTGCTAGCATTACTAGTATAATGTTAGTAAATTTGAATTATATTTTGTAGCAATACTTTGAACTTGCTTGAAAGAAAAAGAGAAATGGATGATAGAGGTTGTAGAGGTTGTAGAGAATGCAAATACAGAGCAAAGATGATGCCGATGCAAAGGGTCTTTGAATAAGTGAAAGTCAAGAACCTTTTTGAACACTGAACTAAAGCATATCTTTTTTAAAATTGATCAAGGACTATCATTATTCTGAAGTAGCTTTTATAAGAAAAAAAAAGTAAAGAAGAAATAGTCTCTTTTGATTAAACATTGATTTAAGGGCACAGTCATTCTCATGATGCCAGAATTACATTTCATAGAGCATTAGAAGTAGATACTTTATAACATATCCATATTTTATAATCAAACACCAATTGCCTTAAACCTCTGTCGATGTCTTAGAAAAAGAAAAAAAAAATGATTGTATTTTCAAGGATGATATTTCAGTTATTACAGAGACAAGCAGCAGCACCCTTTCGTTTACTAAATGTCAAAAAAGTTCATTTTAATTGCAAATGCAGTAGCTAATCATCTAATTCAGTGGTTTTCAACCTTTAAAACTGTACCCCTTCTGTCTGGAGGTTTCACCTCCAGTACCCCTTTACAATATTCACTATACTGATGGTACCACAGTTGCAATAAAAGGCAAAATAATCTGATTAACACAAGTCCTGTTTTATTAAATATATAATTTATGTCACAACAGTTTGATACTGCCTCACTTCTGGTTTAGGACAAAGTTCATGAGCAGCACCAAGCAGAACTCTCCATACAGGCAGAATCGCCAGACGCCTGCTTCACCCACCCTAACATTAGAGAAAGATTTCAGTGCAATAATCCAGTTGCTGAGCCTGTAGTGCAGGAAATAATTGTTACAAGATTATAAAAGGCCTTTAGGTCTGTGATAGCGAGAGAAAGGATCGATGCTGTAAACCTCCCTCCCGATTAGAAAGGGCGCTGTGTAAGGGGGAAGGTAAGCTGCCTCCTAGATCTACTACCTCGGTGGTAGCTGGAAACCGGAAGGTAACCATATTAGGAGGGGCGCGTAGCTGCAAGTACTCAGGACGATTCCATTGCAGTCAGCTGCGGGCAGCCCTCTATTGGAGAAACCAGGCGACGCGTTGACTGCAGGGAGGAGTTTGCTGGGTACAAAGGGGAAGCAGCTACGTCAAAACCTCCCTTGCGCTGAGTTAAAAGCGATCGGCCGGAGCCGATGTTGTTGTTTTGTGATTACGTGTTTTGTTTTTGAGTGTTAGCAGAGGAGCAGGAGGACGGGAGGCTGTAGCCAGCGAGCCAGCACATACCCCAGAGCACGCCCCTCATCGCACAGCACTTCACAGCACAGCGCACGCACCACAAACCCAGAAAGAGAAGAGCACATTTTCGTGCACGGAGGACTGTGGTTATTGGAGTGTGTTTTGTTTACTTTTGTTTTAGCAGGACGCTGAGTTTTGCCCCATTACCATCGCTGGTACTGGGGCTTATTATTATTATTATTATTATTATTATTATTATTATTATTATTATTATTATTATTAATTATTAAAACCTTTTTGTTAATGGGAGAATTCAGTCTGGACATTCACTTTCTACTGCACCACACCGTTCAGCGTGTCACAGTTGGTGATCAGAAGAGGGACTCGGGATGGATGCCGCCGCATTAGGAGCAATATTGAGGCGCAGGAGCGAAGACACCAGGAGGGAATGGCAACCATGATGGAGCCGGATGCATGCCATGTTCCTGGAAGCCAATCGGGGACCGGCGACAGAACCAACGCCACCCTTACCGAAGATAAGGGTGGTAAAGATGTCGCTGGAGGATGATCCTGAGGCCTATTTGGTAGCCTTTGAGAGGCAGGCAACGGCAGCGCAATGGCCTCGGGATTGGTGGGCTACCCAGTTGGGGCCCAATTTGATTGGGGAGGCCCAGGCAGCCTACCAAGCCTTAACCAATGAAGATGCCCTCAACTATGATAGAGTGAGGCAGGCCATTCTCCAGCGACTCGACATCACGGAGGAAACCCACCGTCGCCGGTTCCGGGAATACCAGCGACCCCCAGGACTGCGACCCCGCGTGGTGGCACAACAGCTGGTGGACCACGTGACCCGGTGGCTCTGCCCCGGCACCAATAGCGCAAAGCAGGTCACCGAGCTCATTGCCATTGAGCAATTCGTGACGGTGCTGGGGCCAGACACGAGGAACTGGGTCAGTCGCCACCGTCCCACCACGCTGGAGGCAGCGGTCAGATTGGCTGAAGGGTTCGAGGACGCAATACCTGCTGCTCCAGTGGTTGCCCCACCTGCTCCTGCCTCCAATAGACCGCGGCGGCAACACCACCACCACGCATCACCCCACTACCCACGGACCAGCACTGCAACGTCACCCCATGGGCGGCCTCCCTCCAACACAGTGGAGAGCGAGGCGACCCCCAGCGGGTAAGAGCAGAGTACCCCTCCCGCTGCCAAACCGGCAACGGGACACGCAGGCTCCGTGGGCACCCTTTCGCCCCACATGTTACCGGTGCCAGAAGGTCGGTCACCTGGCGGAATTGTCCAGTGGCCATGGAGTGTGGGGTGACCTCCCATTACGTCCTGACAGCATCAGGTAAGACCAGGGGTAATGATTGGGAGGGGCCTTGTGTTGTTAATGTACGGGTTGGTGAGGTGAGCACCCACGCATTAGTGGACTCAGGATGTGGGCAGACTTTAATTAGACAAGCTCTATTAAAGGGGGTACCTTGGTGGTCACGAGGGGTCGTGGTCATTTCCTGTATTCATGGGGATAACAAGGACTAGCCCCTCACCAAATTAGATTTGACAGTTGGATGTCATGCCCGCCGTGTAATCGTGGCTGTGGCAGAGAAGCTGCCATATCCAGTTATTTTAGGTCGAGACTGGCCGCATTTTGACAGCATGATTAATAAACGGTAAAGCCAGTCTCCGGTAAGACCATGGGAGCAGCGGGGAAACTATTGGTAATATCTTCCCGCTGCACACCGACTTGTTCCACTCTCGATTTCGCCCAAAAACAAAAAAGAGCGAAGGGTTGAAAAATGGGAGGGAACATTAATGAAACAAGGTTGGGGTTTGGTGGGGAAGCCTCAGGATCAGTCAAATGTAAGGGAAAGGGGTTGGGACCCAGTGTGACCTGCGGGGCAGGTTACTGAGGCCCCAGTGCTGAAGCTACTTTAGCTCCGCCGATATCCCGAAATTCTGGGACCGAGATGTGGACCTAGCATTGGAACAAAAGAACGATCCTTCGCTGGCCCACATCTGGGGGCAGGTTCGGTCTATCGAGGGAAGGATGTAGAGGATAGCCGGCCGCTTACATATCCCCACCACATTATTGTCGGGCATTTACTGTATAGAGTATCCCAAGCCACGAGCACAAGTCAGATTGTAACACAATTACTCGTTCCCCAGTCTTTTCGACGTGAGATCATGCGGTTGGCTCACGATGTCCCCTGTTCGGGCCATTTAGGTATTGATAAGACTCGGGAACGAATATTGGCTCGATTTTATTGGATGGGAGTGTTTAGTGAGGTGGCGCGATATGTAGCGGAATGCCGGAATGCCAGCAAGTAGCGCCGGGCGGGTTCGCCCGCCCCGCTGGTCCCACTGCCCCTGATCTCAGTTCCCTTTGAGCGCATCGCTATGGACATAGTGGGTCCATTGAGCCAGTCTGACTCTGGATATACGCACATTTTAGTAGTGGTGGACTACGCGACCAGATATCCAGAGGCAGTACCATTGAGATCCACTAGTGCCGCAGCCATTGCTAAAGAGTTAGTGAATATTATATCGAGGTAGGGATTCCAAAAGAAATCCTCACTGATCACGGAACGAACTTCATGTCACAATGTTTGAAAGAATTATACAAATTGATGCAAATTAAGTCGATCCGAACCTCCGTTTATCACCCGCAGACGGACGGTTTGGTGGAACGTTTTAATCAGACCTTGAAACAGATGCTGAAGCGGTTTGTCAACCAAGAGCAAAAACATTGGGCTAAACTCCTCCCTTACCTAATGTTTGCAGTGAGAGAGGTGCCTCAGAGTTCGACCGGGTTCTCTCCCTTTGAGCTGCTGTATGGGAGGCAACCACGAGGTATCCTTGATCTTGTGAAAGAAGGGTGGGAGGAGCAAACAAAACCTCTAAAAACATAGTCAAATATGTAATTATGTTAAGAGACCGCCTAGCATTGGTTGGTCGTTTGGCGCAGGAGAACCTAAAACTAGCTCAGCATCGCCAGGAGCAACAGTACAATAAACAAGCACGTATTCGGACTTTTCGGCCAGGTGATAAAGTACTGTTGCTACTTCCCACATCGGAATCTAAGTTGTATGCTAAGTGGCAGGGGCCATATGAGGTGGTTCGGGAAATTGGTAAAGTAAATTATGAAATTAGACAACCCGATCGCCGAAATAAAACCGAAATTTATCATATCAATTTGCTAAAACCCTGGAATGAAAGGGAGGCCCTATTTGTAGCTGGTGACAGTTTGGAAGAGGATTTTGGTCCTACTGTCAATCCACCAGCTACAACTCATATTCCAATGGGGAACAGTTACTTCGGATCAGAAACGAGAGCTCTACCAGTTAGTGGAAAGGTTTAATGATGTTTTCTCTGACTTGCCCGGCAGGACTAATGTTATTTCTCACGCTATTATTACTCCACCAGGGTCAGGGTCCGGGAGAGACCGCATGCGGATCCCAGAGAGTCGCAGGGTTCCTATTCGCAAGGAGGTGGAGGATATGCTTGAGCTCGAGTCATTGAACCTTCCGGGCGAGTGGTGCAGTCCTATCGTGATGGTGGGCAAGAAGGACGGCTCCACTCGGTTCTGCGTGGACTTTCGAAGGTTAATGTCATCTCCAAGTTCGATGCATATCCAATGCCCCGGTGGATGAGCTCCTCGACCGACTGGGTAAGGCGCGGTTGATTTCGACCTTGGACCTGACGAAGGATACTGGCAGATTCCACTGACTCAGAGCTCGAAGAGAAAACTGCTTTCTCTACCCCAGATGGCTTGTTCCATTTCGGACCATGCCCTTCGGGTTGCATGGAGCTCCTGCCACCTTTCAGAGACTGATGGACCAGGTCTTAGCTCCCCATCATCAGTATGCCGCCGCCTACATTGATGATGTGGTGATTTTTAGCTCCACCTGGAAGGAGCACATTGTTAGAGTTTCAGCCGTCCTCCAGTCTCTGAGGGAGGCGGGGCTAACAGCCAAGCTGGGCAAGTGTGCATTTGGCAAACAGGAGACCCAATATCTTGGCTACATTATGGGTAATGGCGGGTGAGGCCGATCGCCTCCAAAGTCCAGGCGCTGGTGGAGACGGCGATCCGAGAACCAAGTCACAGGTGAGATCGCTACTGGGGTTAGCCGGCTATTACCGCCGATTTATCCCCGAGTATGCCACCATAGTTAACCCCCTGGTAGAACTCACCCGAAAGGCTGCTCCAAAAATAGTTAAATGGACAGGGCAGTGTCAGGAGGCATTTGATTTGATCAAGAAGCGACTCTGTCAAGCTCCTGCTCTGATTTCACCAGATTTCAGCAAAGAGTTCATCCTGCAGACCGATGCCTCCCACATTGGTCTGGGGGCGGTTCTGTCCCAACAAGTTGACGGGGTAGAACACCCTATTATTTATCTGAGCAAAAAAATGGCTCCTAGGGAGATTAACTACTCCGTCATTGAGAAGGAGTGTTTAGCCATCAAATGGGCTACTCACGCTCTTCGCTATTACTTGTTGGGGCGTTCTTTCTCTCTTATCACTGATCATGCTCCTTTAAGGTGGTTACATACGATGAAGGACAATAACGCTCGGATAACTCGGTGGTATCTGGCGCTGCAACCCTTCCACTATACAGTGAAACATCGTGCGGGTAAGGAGCATCAAAATGCAGATTTTTTTTCAAGGGAGGGGGGACCATTGGGGAATGTAGAGTTGGCGAGTGTTCCTTCGGCATCACTCTGAGGGGTGAGATATGTGATAGCGAGAGAAAGGATCGATGCTGTAAACCTCCCTCCCGATTAGAAAGGCGCTGTGTAAGGGGAAGGTAAGCTGCCTCCTAGATCTACTACCTCGGTGGTAGCTGGAAACCGGAAGGTAACCATATTAGGAGGGGCGTAGCTGCAAGTACTCAGGACGATTCCATTGCAGTCAGCTGCGGGGCAGCCCTCTATTGGAGAAACCAGGCGACGCGTTGACTGCAGGGAGGAGTTTGCTGGGTACAAAGGGGAAGCAGCTACGTCAAAACCTCCCTTGCGCTGAGTTAAAAGCGATCGGCCGGAGCCGATGTTGTTGTTTTGTGATTACGTGTTTTGTTTTTGAGTGTTAGCAGAGGAGCAGGAGGACGGGAGGCTGTAGCCAGCGAGCCAGCACATACCCCAGAGCACGCCCCTCATCGCACAGCACTTCACAGCACAGCGCACGCACCACAAACCCAGAAAGAGAAGAGCACATTTTCGTGCACGGAGGACTGTGGTTATTGGAGTGTGTTTTGTTTACTTTTGTTTTAGCAGGACGCTGAGTTTTGCCCCATTACCATCGCTGGTACTGGGGCTTATTATTATTTATTATTATTATTATTATTATTATTATTATTATTATTATTATTAATTATTAAAACCTTTTTGTTAATGGGAGAATTCAGTCTGGACATTCACTTTCTACTGCACCACACCGTTCAGCGTGTCACAAGGTCATATGAGGTCACTTGGAAATTGTGCTTGTGGGCTACAATGTCCAGCTGCAATTTAATAGGTGCAAATTGAACCCTCACATAACAATAAAAAAAGAAAGTGTATGGGTAGTCGGTCAGTCAGGGCTGGTGGCTGGAATAGCAGAGGCAGGAGACAGGAGATTGCAGTTCAAAAAGCATGTTAAGTTCATTTTAATCATTAATTAAAGGAACAAAAGTGAGGTGCTGCCCTTTCTCTAAACTCACGACCTAGAACAAAGGAACTGGCTTCTCCTTATACCATGTGTCCAGGGCAATTGATAATCAATAGACCAGTTAGCACCTGGCCACAAAATTTAACATAAATGATTGAACCTACAGTATAGTTATTATACTTAACATAACCAACTTCACCACATGGTAAAATAGTAAACAACTGCAATGCAAATGTCAAAAGGTTGCATAACAATACTAACATTGTATATGTGTGTATAAACATTGTAGACCTTATGTATAAAGAAAAATTGCGTCATCCCCTACTTCCTAATCATCCAGCAATATATATATATATATATATATATATATATATATATATATATATATATATATATATATATATATATATATATATATATATATATATATATATATATATATATATATATATATATATATATATAAAATTTGGACAAATATCCGAATAGTCAAACATATTTTTTGACATGTATTCGGATTCAAAAATCAGATGTTTGTATTCGCTAGAAATTACCAAAATGCCTTGCACTTATTTACCGCCTCACCAGAAGTTGCACGACATTTTAAAAAATGGCAAATGAAAAAGAGCTCCATTTGATATGTGAGATTTAATATATATATAAAAAAACACAGGATCAACACAGCAGCTCGGGCCTCTGTTTAAATGTTATAAGGTCTGATTGCACTGGGAACGGTAGTGGAAAGCGGTAAGTGGTAAACCGTGTGATTTTTCATATTACATTGGCAGCAGGAAACCTCGCAGTATATGCAAATGTATTATCACATGTTAATGTTGAGAAAAAATGAAGGATATCAAGAAATAATGAAGGTTAAATATATTTGTGTGTGTGCCTTTATTTAAAATAAAAAAATAAAATAAAAATATGCAGCATTTGACCTGTGTAGCATTCTCCAGAGTGACCATTATATTTATATTAATAAACATTATATATTATATATATATATAAATTACATTATATTATAATGACATTATATATTATATATAGGTTTTTTTTAACTCACGTCTGAACCAAACAATGTTATTCCGCATCATATAAGATAGTGTGCACTGCGTGACTGAATTGTTTATGTGACATGGCGAATCGAAGAGTTTTATGACAATATACACTACCGGTCAAAAGTTTTAGAACACCACCATTTTTCCAGTTTTTATTGAAATTTAAGCAGTTCAAGTCCAGTGAATAACCTGAAATGGTACAAAAGGTAAGCGGTAAACTGCCAGAGGTTAAAAAAAAGTTTAGGTTACCAAAAACTGAAAAATAATGTACATTTCAGAGTTATACAAAAAGGCCTTTTTCAGGGAACAAGTAATGGGTTAACAACTTACAGCTGTTCTGCAGCAATGGAAGTAAATTAAGCCTTGAAAGTTGATGGTAACAATTCCTACAGGTGTCCCAACGTTTGTTGATTACTTACAAACCCTCTGTCTGTATAAAAGCAGTGTTGGAACAGACTGTGTTACTACACCCTCTTAAGCATTATTTGGACAGTATTGTACTGCAGGAAGTAGTATATTGCTATCATAATGGTGAGAAAAAGGCAATTAACAAAGGAAGACAGACAGACCATTATAACCCTTAAAAGTGTAGGTCTTTCCTTTAGAGAAATTGCAAAGAAAGCCAAGGTGTCAGTGAGTACAGTTTCCTACACCATCAAAAGGCACTTGGAAACTGGAGGAAACTCTGACAGGAAGAGGTCTGGCAGACCCAAAGCCACAACAGAATCAGAAGACAAGTTTCTGAGAGTCAACAGCTTGCGTGATAGGCAGCTCACAGGACAACAGCTTCAAGCACAGCTTAACACTGGTCGAAGTAAGCAAGTCTTAGTTTCAACTGTGAAGAGAAGACTTCGAGCTGCAGGTTTGACAGGTCGAGTGGCAGTAAGAAAGCCATTGCTAAGATGGCAAAATAAGAAAAAGAGGCTTGCCTGGGCCATGAAGCACCGCCAGTGGACTACTGAAGACTGGAAGAAGGTCTTATGGACCGATGAATCAAAATTTGAAATCTTCGGTTCATCACGCAGAGTTTTTGTACGCAGTCGAGTAGGCGAAAGGATGGTTTCTCCGGGTGTGTCACCAACTGTCAAACATGGAGGAGGAAGCGTGATGGTCTGGGGCTCTTTTGCTGGATCCAGAGTCGGCGACTTGCACAGAGTGAGTGGCACCCTGAACCAAAACGGCTACCACAGCATTTTGCAGCGCCATGCAATACCCTCTGGTATATGCCTAGTTGGTCAGGGGTTCATCCTACAGCAAGATAATACCACGCCCAGTGTAAGCAGACTTTTAGACAGCAAAAAGTAAACAAACCAGATTATGCGCGTGCATGCATAGTGATCTCTATGGAAAGCCATCGGGATCAAAAAAGTGTTGTGCTGCTTTACAGCAAGTCAGAATCTCATAGGACAGAAAAAAGGCAAGCATGTCATTCTGAAATGACTCGCTTAAACAGTGCCCAACTTGCTGGAAATGTTGTGTAGTGATTGTTTACAGATTGTATATATTATATATTTTTTGTAACGATTTTCTGTTATGTGGAATGTAATAAACAAGAACCAAAACAGTGAGTTTTTTATTAAGTTTAATTTAAGTTTTCGTTTGCTTGTTCAACTACAAAAAGCCACAAGTAAACCTCATTTTATTACTTTATGAAAACGTGTTGATGGCCACTGTTTACTGTGAAGAAACGGCAATGGCAAGGAATGAAAAAAAGGAAAAAATAAATTAAATGCGGTTTCAACTTTATGTACTATTTATATTGTGAATAAACAAAACAACATTTAACTTGAATTGCTATTTGGCATCCTTTGTTTTGTAGTTAATTCACTGGGGTAAAGTAAGGCCTACACAATGTATTCTTTACTCCTGGGATATTTTTTTACTTTAACGTGTTACATCTTGCTGTAAAATAAAGGCACACACACAGGAGCCACGCCCCCCCTGTCCCTGCTGCTATGTTGTCTCTGCCTGCATTCTAAGCAATATAATGGCTTTTATTACTTTTTGAAAACGAACGAATATCCGAACGAATATTGAAATTATGAGAGAATATCCGAACATGAAAATCCTGCGTATATATTGTTTTTGTATTATTTTTATTTTTTAGCTGCAAGGGCAGAGGAAAAAACACAAACAGCAGATGCTGTAGGTTAAAAAGAAGCCTACAATCGGCGAGCGATGTAGGCTGTTGAAATAAAGAAATTTTTTTTTTCTTAAACTGAGCACAATCGTTCAGCGTTTGCTCAGTCATCAGAAAGCCGAGTTACTGATTCCAGGAAGTGGCAAGCCGACTTCCAGCAAAATTTACCGTGGAATTAGCAGAAAACTCACGCAACTGGGGAGGTTAGTTATACCTACCTTACCTACCTGATTGTGAGAAGCAAAAGAGAATGTGATATCCGCGGATGACTACTTAATCCCTCGGTAGGCGGGACCGAGGACGTCACTCCCCGGAGGAACCTATTGGCAGCTCAGACATAAAATGCTCAGTATATACCTGACCTGTGGGAGGCATATCCCAAAAGTATTGTTGGTCATCTTCGAATTGAAAGGGAACTACTTTTGTCCTTCCCGTTGCTTTGGTATGATAGTAAAATCTCTGTCTAAAAGTTTCTGGCTAAAAATCCTGCTCTAAAAATTATTATACTATGGTACAAACCAATCTATATATACTGTTGATACAATGTGTCAAGTACATGATCAAGCACTGCTGTTTTGGATAAATGACTAAGTGATTTCATTCAATTGATGCAATTATATCTGCAAAGAGAGGACAAGCTTTGTTGAAGGCTCAGTTTAAAGATGCCCAACGTTCTTAATACGTTGTATACTGTAATATAAATACGAGTTGTCGGTTTGTCAAATTTCTTCCTTTATTAGAAAGCAGACCTTGAATTTGTTTAGGTCATCAAAAGGGATTTTAAATCTATGGACACAAGCTCTGTACCCACTTTCTGCATCATTCCCTGTGTTTTATGTTTGCAGTATATATGTGTGTTCCTTTTAAGCTAACTGTAAAGAAGAACATAAGAACATAAGAAAGTTTACAAACGAGAGGAGGCCATTTAGCCCATCTTGCTCATTTGGTTGTTAGTAGCTTATTGATCCCAGAATCTCATCAAGCAGCTTCTTGAAGGATCCCAGGGTGTCAGCTTCAACAACATTACTGGGGAGTTGGTCCCAGACCCTCACAATTCTCTGTGTAAAAAAGTGCCTCCTATTTTGTGTTCTGAATGCCCCTTTATCTAATCTCCATTTGTGAACCCTGGTCCTTGTTTCTTTTTTCAGGTCAAAAAAGTCCCCTGGGTCGACATTGTCTATACCTTTTAGGATTTTGAATGTTTGAATCAGATCGCCACGTAGTCGTCTTTGTTCAAGACTGAATAGAAATACCATGGTGTGTTTAGGGAGTGTTCTCATACACTGGGAGATTGAGAGATTGATTGATCAGCGGCATTAAACAGGCAGTTGAGACTTGTCATAAAGCAGAGCTACTGTATAGTAGGCATACGCAATGTAGGGCAGCAGTGTGGAGTAGTGGTTAGGACTCTGGACCGGAGGGTTGTGGGTTCAATCCCAGGTGGGGGACACTGCTGCTGTACCCTTGAGCAAGGTACTTTTACCTAGATTGCTCCAGTAAAAACCCTACTGTATAAATGGGTAATTGTATGTAAAAAAAAGTGATATATGTATAATGCGTATAATGTGATATCTTGTAACAATTGTAAGTCGCCCTGGACAAGGGTGTCTGCTAAGAAATAAATAAATAATACGCTTGTCATTACTTGCAGGGATAGAGTAGAAAGTAACAAATAACAGCTTCAGGCTTTGTTAAAAATCTAAAAAACAACAACATGGTTTTGTGTAGCTGATAATATTTTGTAGTGAACAGCTATAGAGATATTACCTCCAGAACCTTATATTCTAACATCATTATTCCTTTTTTTTTTTTTTTAATTATACAGGACACTACAATTTAAATTTGAATTAATGAATAAATAAAGAACACTGCACACCAGTTCAGAATTGCCAACATATACATTTTTTCTCTTTACTTTTATAGATTCCACTAGTGACTTTTTGAAAGTAGAAAGGCAAAGAGAAAGCTGGGAGAGAAAACATCGGAACAACCACCGTCGAATTTCCCAACGCTCTGTCAGCAAAGAACGATGGGTAGAGACTTTAGTTGTGGCTGACTCCAAAATGATAGAGTATCATGGAAGTGAAAATGTAGAATCCTATGTCTTTACTATTATGAATATGGTAAGTCATCAGAGTTTAAAGGTCACAGTGTTACATTATATTACATGAAGCTCAGACACAGTCGCACAACATGTTCTGCTTCAAGGCATTTCACAGCCAGTGTGAAACAGGTTAAGATAAAACAAAAGTAAAATCAGACATCCATTTTGAATGACGCACATACACACAGGTTTTTTGAATTGTGGAATGATTATGCACAACCTTTCAAAGCAATATTTAAATAACTTAAATAAAAATAAAAGTTGACATTTATCTGAAGTTTGTTTAACTTGGTTTATTGGCTGTGAAGTTTGGAATGACTGTGTTGTGGAGATATGCCAGTTCAATCTTTGCTCATCCAATCCATGACCCTCTGTCGCTCTCCCTCTCTCTTTCTCTCTGCTATAGAGAGAAAATTTTACCCAATATGACCCAGTTATGTTTCCCTTGAGAATTTCCCGCTGGGCTATAACTGAAAATCATTTTAGCATTTCAAAGAGCCTGTGCCTTTTTTGAAAAAAAAAAAAATAAGTGGCAGGCTTTTATCATGCATTTGCTGGGACTTGAGTAGAGTAGTACAAATAGGGCTTCTGTTTTTTTTCTTCAGTATTGGAAACAGTCTTTTACCTTTGAGGTGTCAATTAATTTGTCTCTTCTGGCATTGATGCAGGTTGCTGGGATATTTCACGACCCGAGCATTGGCAACGCAGTTCACATTGTGCTCGTGCGGCTTATTCTACTGGAAGAAGAGGAGGTATCGTGTTAGATGTCACATTATTAGCACTGTGACTTTAACTTGCATGTTTAATGCCTGTTCTGATTTATTTAAAGGAGGTCTGGTGTTAACATATAAGTTAGAGCTTTGTAAATCAGGCCCAATATGTCTTAATGTATGCCCTTTGCTAATTTTTCCCCCTCTTCTTTTATGTACTTGTTTTTCTCCCTTTTTCATTTGTGCCCTCAGTGAATTCAACTGGATACTATATCGCCTTTTTCAGAAAGGGTTAAAGATTGTCCACCATGCAGACAACACCCTCTCGAGTTTCTGCAAGTGGCAGAAGAGCATCAACCCTAAAAGTGATACCCATCCAGCTCACCATGATGTTGCAGTGCTTATTACCAGGTTATTATTAAAATGCAACCATTATTAAAAGTTCAGCATCATTGTATTAAGAATATCTGGGTGTGCATCCGGTTTGTCTGTACCTTTGCTTTTATGTCACATTTATATTTTTACATATAACAACAGCTGCCAATTATGATGCAATTGTGTCTTGGCATACTTTTTTCTTCTAGTGATGGGTCAAATTTTGAATATATGTAGCATTGTGGGAGCTAAATGTCACTGATGTGCTTGTTCACAATTGAATTTGATGTTATTCTTAGGAATCCATCAAAAGCTTTACAACTGTAGTAGTAGCAGCTCACAAGTTCAAATCTATTTGTAGGTAATGTTTCTTTTTTCTTTTTGCACCCCTGTTTTCTTTAGAAAAGACCTCTGTGCCGGGAAGAACCAGCCATGTGAGACACTGGGACTCTCCCATCTTTCTGGATTGTGCCAACCCCATAGAAGCTGTAATATCAATGAGGACTCAGGGCTCCCTGTAGCATTCACAGTTGCACATGAACTGGGCCACAGGTACTGTATTTCCATTCCCCTTGAAAAACTAAACTGCATCTCAGTTGGTTTATTGGTTGGTACAGCTAAATATGTAAGCTACCAATCTCTTTTAAATAGTTGCTTTCCCTAAAAAGTTTACTACAAAATTGGAAAACCAGATATATTAACATATTCACTTACTGGGCCTTAATCCTTTCCTGGTATTGCATAAGTAGGGCTGTATGTTTTCACTGTAAAAGATAGCTTATTTCACAGTCTAAAAATAGGTATTTCAAGATATTTCACAATTAATTTTTAATTAATATTTCACATAATGGCCCATATGCATAAAAGATGGCTGTAATTTCCGGTCATTAATAAAATGACTGGCCGGTATTTAGCACACGATTTTATAAAACTACGGCCTGGTTATTTTACCAGTAATGCTTTTCAATGTGATTTACCGTCATGGATTGTTACAGAAAGAATTTATTTAACCAATTGTCAGAGGTATGCAAATGAGCTGTGTCCTCTACTTGAGACGTCAGCGGCATACACTGTCTGTTTATACCGTCACGTTATGACTACTAAAAATGTGCTGGACGCGAGTGAGAGGTTAGGTTAGGGGCAGTGTTCACTTTTTGATGAAAAAATGTGGCAGTTTTTATATAATTTTACATGCACATGCCTTCCTGATAAAGAACTGTAACTGCCAGAAATTCAGTTTTTGTGGCAGTTCATGATTCTGACAGGATAGCGTCATTGCCCAAGCTGTTACCGCAGGAAGGAGACTCAGTCAAGAAGCTGCAGTTCAAGCACCAAAATGCACATTTGTTAAACAAAAGACACAAAGACAAAGCACAAGGGCCAAAACAAAAGGTTTAAACAAAAAAAAAATATCTACATGTAGGCTGGACATTAGCCTTCACTACAAGGTTACAAAACAATATACAGAATCACAGCACACACTCCTCGAACAAAGGATTTTGCTCCTTTTTTATATGTGGCCACTCCCCAATTAGCATCAATGACCTAATTGGTGAATGGTCACACCTGTGATTGCAGGCCGGGATAGATTTAACCCCATCCCTGCCAGCCTTAGATTCCACCCCACACACACTATTTACAGCAGCAGGGATTCTGCCTTGCCACAATGATATTTTACTTTTGGTTGAGAAAAAGGATCCTTTAATGTTACACAAGAAAGTACAGCTATGGCCAAAAGTTTTGCATCACCTCAAATCTGCTGGGTCTTCTCACTCTTCTAAGATATCTCCCTCCTCTTGATGTATAGCCCAGCCCACACAAACACACAAAGCCTGTGTGCATTACAAATAAAAAAAATACTTCTTATTACTATTGGCTTAAATACGTGTTCCTAAACACAGAAATGATGCCAGGAAATTAGACTGATAAAACCCATCTTATTCTCCGCCTGGTCTGAGGCACGTGGTATTTATGATGCCGGTAAGGGTCAATTAATGGCACCATACAGCTTTATGAATCAGACGAATAATTGCTCTCCAAAGACATGTTATTCTAGCGACCCAATGAGTGATCACCCGATGAAATATATTTAACATCACCCGATATCATGTTAAAGACTATTATTGGAACGATAAAGGAGATGGTAAGTTTTATGCATATGGGCCAATATGTATTAAAGCAGAAAGAAATAGCGTCACATTCAAAACATTTTCTAGCGTTATTACACAACAATGTTCAATATTTAAATGCTTACCTGAAAAATATTCTATTTTCACCATCAGTGAATTATCAAACAAAATAAAAACATAACTAAATGTAAAAATAACAACAGACACATGAACTGTCCCCTTCTTGTACTGGACAGAGCGATCTTAAGCAGAAATATTTTTGATCTTTGAAGTAGCTGGTGTCTTTTTCGTTGAAGACATCTTACAGAAATCGTGCAGCTCTATGCAGTGTGTTCAATCATTTACTGGAAGCAAACTAAACCGCCTGCCAGGTTCCTAAATGCAGTGTAACAGGTTGTGCGTCAATAAGGCAAACGTTTGCTGTATTTATTTTAAGTGATTAAAATATGTATAAATATACTATTCTTTCAGAAATGGGAATTGATATATTTCACAGAAATTGTAAAATCTGCGATAACTGTGAAAAAAATACAACCTGATGTGTAAGCAGTGTATATTTGGGTAAACTCTGCCTCTTTTATCTTCCTACTAGAGCTACATTATGTACTTAAAGAAACGTAATATCTTTTCTTGAAGTATTAAGAAAAATGTAAGCTTTCAATACAGAAAACTTATTACATAACTCTATACCAATTTATTATTATTTGTTTATTTAGCAGACACCTTTATCCACAGCGACTTACAGAGACTAGGGTGTGTGAACTATGCATCAGCTGCATAGTCGCTTACAACAATCTCACCCGAAAGACGGAGCACAAGGAGGTTAAGTGACTTGCTCAGGGTCACCCAATGAGTCAGTGGCTGAGTCGGGATTTGAACCGGGGACCACTTGGTTACAAGCCCTTTTCGTTAACCACTGGACCACACAGTCTCAAGAAAGCATAATGTTGTGCTTTGATCTTGCAGTTTTAGTATCCACCATGATGGGCAGGGAAATGACTGTGAACCAGTTGGAAGACACCCCTTCATCATGTCCCGCCAACTACAATATGACCCTTCACCCCTGACATGGTCGCACTGCAGCAAGGAGTACATTACCCGCTTCTTAGAGTAAGTTTATAATTGAATTGCTGGCACAATTACTATAATTCTCTGCAGCATGAAAGGCAATTCCACTGTAACTGGCATAACATGCAGGTCATCCAGAACTCACTACTTACCAATTCAGTAGCTTCACCGACTTTCTAGTTGTCTGGTCATCTTTTGCCTAAACTATTTATATGCTGACAACACATGAACAGTTAATTAGAATGGCAAGCAACCTGAAGTGAAATGACTTCCTTGTTTTCATTTAGTCAGGTTTAATTTCCTGTATATATGCAGGTCAGCCTCACTCCACATACCCTGTAATTTAAATAAAAAGATGAGCTAAGAAAATAGTTTTATAGCACAGTTATAAGGGGATCAGAAACAATGTTGCTAATGCTAGTAAGAGTTAATTGCTTAAAACAACCCACAAAAAACATATTAATCTGAATTTAACTGCACAAACTTATCATGTATTTGCTGTTATCTTGTTTTATAATATTGTTCAATACAAATGTTGGCACAAGGATTGAAAATCAACCACATTGTTTCTGTACTGGACAACCTGATATTTCAGTTATCTGCAGCACACGTTCTAAATGAGACATGTCTGATTTTATAAAGTGAGTACTAATAAGCAAATCATGTGAGTCAAGGGCTTTTTGGTACTGTTATACATTCTTGGGCTAGAACTCACAGAATAAATATAAAGACAAACTATTGTTTAGCACTGGTGTTCTTTCTGACAAGGACAAAATAAGAAAATCAAAATATTGAGAACATTAATTGCTCTCTGATTGGTATTGTAATTGGTCTGGCGATTAGTTTTGCTTGATTGCTGCCCAAAACTAATAGTTATCCTCAGCCACAGTGAGAAATGAAGCAGATCCTTTATTTTTTTTGTACTGGTTCAGAAAATTAACCGTGACATCCAGATTGAGCCATTCTTTCTCCTTTTGTCTATGTTGTTTTTTGCCTCCTCCATCTCCTCTCCACCACATTTTATTAGTGTTCATTTTATTAGTTTATGCAATAAGACAACTATGGAGTCCCTGTATGGTGTGCAGGGTAAGTCACATAGTCAGGGGAGTACAGGTTTGCATCCTGTCCCCTCTTGATTGTGCCTCACTAAGCCCCAGGAGGACCAGTGTCAACACAAGGAGCGTGTCAATCAAGAGTTCTTTTGCTGTCTTCCACAACGGAATCCCAATGGTCACGGGCACATTTTTGGTTTTTTTTTTTTTGTGTGTAGACATTTTTGTACATTTCGCCACAATTCTGTTTTAAATCCTCCGTATCTTAACTGTAATACAGCTTTAAATCCTGCTAACAAGCCTCCATTCCTGATTGTAATCTCGTTTTAGGTTTTATTTTTTAATGGGAAAAGGGTAAAGTCAATGTGAATTGATTAGCCATTTCCTCAGTTTTTCCAGTGTTTATTGGCTATCCACCGATTTCATTTTTTTGTTGTTTTATCGATTAAAACTGAAAATCAAGAAGCCCTAGTCATAATGTAATAATTCATTCTGGCACCTTGACATTTTTAGATTTTTTAAAATTTGAATGTGTCTCGAATTCAGGGTCTTTTTTTTGTTTTTGGTTTTTAGTCTTTAAATTATAGGTGTGACTTGGAGTCAGGGATAACTTGCTTTAGATGAAGTACTGCAGATCGTAAATGATTATAAAAGACAAACAGTCCCCAAAAAAGAGCTTTAACACAAAAGAACACGGGGGTTGGTCTGTTTACTCTTAAATGAGAATGAACAAATGTGAAATCCTTGCTCTTGAACAAACCTAAAAAAAAAAAACGCTTTAATGATTGAAGTAACCATGTGTAGTACATAAAACATTTATCTATGTACTATAATTGTGACCATTTACAACCATTAAAATATAAAGAATGAGCAAAATTGAAATAAAGTGGCTACAATCTACTAGCAACTGTGTAGATTGTAGTGTAGGATTATAATTAAAAATATAACTTGGTCACAAAATATTTTAATGATAGAGAAACCACTTCAGCTGTATCAGGGAATTTTATGAGCTATTAAAATAAGCACTACAAACTATTATACCTGCACTACTACCTCAAACCTATACTTGTGATGCTGCACATAATACAGTGACATGAATCTAGTTGCTGATTCCCACAAATTACTTTAACCTTCTCTCAAAAAGTTTTTTTTTTTAATATTCAACCTTCCTTTTCTTTATCTCTTCACTACAGTTGTTCCCAAAACATCTCCCACTCCCAGGTTCTTTAGCATTAAAATGGTTGAAAACTTTTCAAACCAAACTTTCTTTTCTTTTTCGAATATACACTTAGACGCTGTTAGTCCTGTAGTCTGGGTTTTGGTTTCAATAACATATTTTAAACAGTGCATATACTCTGATGATGCACATAGCATAAAAGCACAGTTTGTCTGTGTGTTCATGTGTGATGTTTTATGTACCTGGCAAATGAATAGTTTGATACAGAAACAGAAACCTGATCTGTTGCTTTAGAGAGGGATGGCCCTACATATTCTCCCTCTTCATCTCCGTAACTCTTGGGATTATGTTTTTTGCAGTCGTGGCTGGGGCTCATGTTTGGATGACCGTCCATCTAAAAAAGACCTGATAGCCCCCATTGTCGCTCCTGGAGTTCTGTACGACATCCACCAGCAGTGTCAGCTCCAGTATGGACCCAACACCACCTTCTGTAATGAGGTTGAGGTAAATTATTTTACTTTATTGTTTACTATAACAGTTGTGTCATTAAGTATTTAAACAATGTATAATTTTTGATATTATTATCCTGAGTAGGCATGCAATAATGCACTTGTCTTTACTAATATAATTGAGATTGGACCTCTGTGCTGCTGACAGTTTCCTTCAAAACTATAATATCAAATTATAATAAAAACATAATAAAGTTATCTATGTTTCTTTACCTAGCTTTTCTTATGCTCTTTTTAGTGCTTTTTCTTTCTTTGTTGATGTGTCTGAGTGCTTGTATGACATTTATGTTTTAGCTGTGAGAATCCACATGTGTACAAAGCTATTTTTGTTCTTACTAATTGGTTATGTGAGAACCATGAGGAATAGTCTCATGATGTAAAATGAACAAGAGCGAGTGGATTGCAACGCTACCCCGGGGTACCATGTGGTGTCTCTAATGGTTATATATATATATATATATATATATATATATATATATATATTATGCCCTGTGATTGGTTAAAATCTGATCATAGAAGCAAAAATCCTTACACCAGCAGGCAATAGTCTCCCTCTGTCATGTGATTGGTTCACATCACTGTCAGTCCAGCCTCTTTTCAAAGGAACGCCCTTCTCCCCTGCACTCCTCACAACAAAAGAAAATGGCTGAATGTGAAAAAAAACTGTAAAATAGCGATTCTGTGACTTAACAGAAAATTAATTACAAAACATACTACAAAAGAAAGATGCTCTAAACACTAAAATGGTGATTAAAACATCACTGTCACTGTTTTCTGACTTTCTGAAATTCAAACAAATTCAACTCGATGATGTAAACAAATATGACGGCCGGGATATAAACTAGATTATGCAGCAGTCAGCAAACCAGACGGAGAGCTGTACGCCCAAAAAACTTTGATAACTATGCGGTATAAACTTCAAAAACGTTTTTTCTATTATTTATTTCTGTTATTTATTATTTACTTATGCTGTATCAGCTATATTTAAACAAAATATATCAAGTCATATTTACTTTGCCTCACTTATATTCTTGACTGATTTCATATATTAAATAGGTTCCACAGACTCAGCCCCTAGTGGAAAATTAAATGCCACTCGGGAAGACAATTGTTACCTCCAGAGTGCCTGTGGCTTCAGGCATTATAAGATTCGTATAGAATCGTTTTATATATTGTTGGTTCAAAAATCCTATAGTTATTGTAATTGATAATGACACACAGTAAATAAATACACTTGTTTGTTTTGTCATTTTCTGTTATGATTAGTGTACACGTATGTATATACCATTTGAACCTTACACCAAAATACACAATCCTATACGTGTAAACTATAGCAACGGAAAAGACCAAAATGTGTTTGACAGTTTTGTACCTGTGCTAATCAGAACACTTCTTTGAATAACATACATTAAATTATTAATTTACTTTGGGTTCTGCCAGTCCTTTCACAACACTTCTGATCTTTGATTATATTATATAACTATGCGTTATTTTTTCTCTGTTGTGTGAATGTTTTCCCTGGTCATTAAACGTTAGTTCAAAAGATTGGAAGCAGCTTTGGTGTAAGAGCACCCTTTTACAATTCACATTTTGAAAAGTTATGCATTATTTTAAATGTAATGCGTTACTGTAATGTTTTTCTGATTAAAATAGAACCCTGTGTGTGTGTGTGTGTGTGTGTGTGTGTGTCTGTGTGTGTGTTTGTGTGTGTGTTTGTATATGTGTGTAACCTAACCAAATATTAAAGAGATTAGTGGTGATTGTTTTTTTATGATCAACTTTCATGTGTCTTACTTATCTTTCACTTGTAAACGTTTTTATTTTAAATCAAATTATCATCAAAACTATTATGCCCTTAAATACTTGTTAAAGAAAAAAAAAAGTATAACTGAATCCAGAACATCATAATTTATCAACCGTGTATTATCCCTTGAAATGTGAATATCTTAGACAGCATGTATATACTGTACATATGTATGTCACACTGTTTCGAAATCTATTGAGTACCACTGCTTAGATTGCATTGGAACTTGGTGTGAACATTCCTTGGCACTTCTGAATCTAGGTCATGCTGTTCTAGTTGTGCTTGAAATCTAGCCTATTCATTGATTTTCCTAATGTAGGCTACATATTCAGAAACACTCGTCCAAATTTGATTAAAATAAAATATATGGATGCTTATTTGCTATTACAATAAATACAGTCATCACATACCAATTGCTGGGTCTAGGAAAAAATATCAAAATCTGACAGATTTATTTTTTGTGAAAAAAAATAATTGCAACTTCATACAATTTATACATGCCAGAGGGATTTGCAAATTAATTTGAGCAGTTTAGTCTTTATTTTGTTAAAATAATATGTTGTCCAATTTAAATTAAAATAAGTAACTAAAAGAAACCCCCCATCAACTTAGAGTTTATTTTTAAATGTTGTTCCGTATTTTATAATTGCAGAATGTATGCCAGACCCTCTGGTGCTCAGTAAATGGATCATGTCGTTCCAAGCTGGATGCAGCCGCAGATGGTACCTGGTGTGGAAAGGAAAGGGTATTTGTATTTTCTTAAAAGGTTTTTGTCAAACTGGACTATTACACTGCACCACGACCCTTCATAGAGTACTGTAGATGTTACACAAATGAGGATAGCCGAATAACCCACATTTCACCTTAAGATAGTTTAAAAGTAAAAACTTGACATACTATTCTCAGTTACAATTCAAGCTGCAGAAAAATAAACCAGCCCCAGTTGAAACAACAGTAATAATAGTCAAATCGGCCTTGTAGCATTTTACTTTAAGCATCAAGCTGTAAGGTGTACCACCAAGTTTTCTACAATCTAATAATATATAGCTTTTACCGCAGCAACAAGTTTAAATGCTTCTCAAACTTCCTAGATGCAGAAAAACATAGCTGAGTTGTACAGTTTATTAGAGGCATTTTTACGAACAGTGCCAAAGCTTTATGTGAGCTCCAAAGGGCTTGTTTGAGGCTGTTCAAATTCCAGACGAATGTGCTCACTGCAGCTCTAATTAAAAGCACTCATATTTTATCTGTGCCTTATCTTTCTTTTATCTGTTTGACATAAAATCCATTGGATTTTCATATTATATTTGTCACGTGTAATGTAATTTGAATATATACAACAAATGTGATATAGAACAGTCCACTGGGTCTATCCATGTTCATCTCGGGGGCATTTATTAGGATTGTTTTTTTGTTCTGGGTAAATATATGAACAGAACGTGTTTTTTAAAAACAAGATTATGCCCTCCTGTCGGAGAAGACGATCTTTGATTGCCATTGATTGGTATTTGATTTATTGTGTAGTTGAGGATAAATGAGGGAGATATCTTTTGCGTAATTATCATGTTTTTTTTTAACAGATTCCACTGCTTTTAATTGAACAGCAGCATGACAAAAACATGTTAAAGGGGAATTACTCTGAAAATCCAGCATATTGTTTATGAATAAAAAGGTTTAATGGTTAGTCCTTGATTGGGAGTGCACAAATGCTGTACCTAGCCACTCTCTGCTTGATTAAATCCATCATGGAGACTGGAGAATTACAGCAGCTCATCCACACACTGTAAATGTAATTGAAGAGAAAATGGACGCTGCCAGCTGGGAAAACCAATTGAGATTAAATGTACAAATTGGTGCTTATAATCCAAGGGCAGACACACAACCAATTCTATTATATAATATATTTTTTGCACAGTACTATAAATGTAGGATTTGTATATGCTGTATCTCTCTCCAGATTTAATTTGCCCCATATTCTAGTTCACATTATCCATGGGCCAGACATTTCTAACATATTTTACTGAGCTGTAGTTCAGTGCAGTTTATTACAATCTGGCTTCCATTCATAGTTGGACAGAATCGTATGACTCAGTGCTTTTTTTTTTCCTTCCCCTTGGCTTTAAGTATACAATACAGTTTCAAGCTGGTATAGTATAACTGCATAAGGAAAAGACAGATACTGCTATGGCTGTAGCATAGGTGTTCATTCCTTGCTTACTGGTGTGTAAACAAGAGTAATTATGGACAGTCAAATCACAAGTTTATACCCTCAATTTGCATACTATTTATTTTTGTAATTGTTTATTTTGAAATGTGGTCACCACCATATTTTACCTTCTAAGGCAATCCAAGCAAACCTGGAATTTCTGTCATGGGGCCAGTAAAAAATGACTGAATTAAGAGTAGGCCTCAGTATTTATTTATTTTCTTTCTTTGGGAAGGGGGTACATTCTGAGTTCGTAAAGCATTCAATTAAACTGAATGTTTTTTTTTCTGTTCCTTTCCTTGCATTTCTGTCTCCTCCATAAATATGAACACACTGAAAATATTGTTTGATTAAAAGTGGACTCTTGACATGTGTAGGCAATATATAATAAATTATAAATATGTAATGTAGAAATATTCATCTTTTTTAATAACCATCTGATTTGCTATGCTGTGTCTTTCCTGCTTGTTTCCTATCCAGTGGTGCCTTTCTGGAGAGTGTGTGGTTGTGGGGAAGCGCCCTGATAAAATGAATGGGAAATGGGGCATGTGGAGTTCCTGGTCCCATTGCACACGGACCTGTGGTGCTGGAATTCAGTCTGCAGAGAGACAGTGCAACAACCCACAGTGAGTGATGCACTGCATTTTATGCACATTAAACATTCATCATTGTGCCATCATTCATTGTTGTTCAGTATAATGTTTTACTTTTTATTACTGGTATTCTTTTCTACAATACCATGATAAAAACTCTGGAATACATCTTTTCATTTCCCTGTTTTCAAATAGCGATAAAAACAAAAGATTAACAGACTTCTGGTTAGTGGCAATCGGAGCCAGAGCCCTAATCTTGCAGAAAATGCAGCGACTGTAAATCAGTACTATAAATCCTATCCGAAGCTCCCTCCCCTTGATGGGTGTCACAGCCCCAGCCCCCTGTAGCAACCCATGTGTGCTCCACTAATGATTGATAAAGATAAATAAAGATAAAGATGTATAAATCTCGACAGTCACGGCTAAAATAATAATAATAATAATAATTAATTGAATGATCACTGCTACAAAAACTTAAAGTACATGTATGACTGTAATACATTGTAATATTTTAATATTTGTGCTAAATAAACATCTACGTAATGTATTTAATGCATATACATACATTATTTTCTTTTATTTTTTATAACAGTACCTTTTCAAACAACTGTAAAAGGACTATGCTTGCATTTTAATTTTAACCTTTTAATGTATTCCTTGTCCTAATCTGAACACTGAAATTCAGTTTTTCGTTAATGTCTATTTAAACACAGCTGTGGTTTGGGTATTACAAGATCTACATTATAAATTAACTTGTTATCCTTGAGCACATTGTTACGATTAGAAGGATCGGTTTGCATCTACACTGTTGACAGCAGTGGAGTCTCCTTAGAGTAGGCAAGGGAGGCAGTGCCTCCTCAAAATGTCAAAGTGAAAAAGAAAAAAAATATATACAGTATATACTGTATATATATACAACAACGCTGACAATGACTTCCTGTGAAAATGCTCTATGTTTTCAATGAATCTTCAAATGAACAGGAAGTTATTTAGAGATATCTCTAAATAATTTAGATATATCTCTAAATGAACAGTTATTTGAAGATATCTTCAAATGATTTAAAGATATCTTTAAATGAACAGGAAGTTATTTAGATATATCTTTAAATGCTAGCCATGCTAGCACAATCCATATGGTTTCCATAGTATTTAAAGATATCTGTAAATCAATTTGAGATATCTTTATTTCATTTTTAGATATCTCAAATTGATTTACAGATATCTTTAAATTAATTTTAGATATCTTAAAAACTGCACAATTAAAGATATCTGGAATTCAATTTGAACCCCTCACCCCACCCCAAAATCTCGAAAACCTCAACAACATCAAGATAAGAGAGGATGCATTGGCGATAGGGGAGAGAGTGCAGTGGATGCCAGTGCAAAGCAATCATCTTTTTTGCTGCAGTAAGGCCTGCCAGCCAGATCCGTCTCTGTTGTGAAGATAGATCAAGGGATGAGTCATCATTCAACAGAAGTAACGGAGCAGAAACAGGGAATCTCTTTAGACAAAATAGTGACTAAAGCAGAAGAGACCTGCTCCCAGAAACTGGCTAATTCTGGGCATTCCCAGACCATACGTAAGAAAGCGCCATGGGTACCCTGAGGGCAGAGCAAACAAAAAGGACTGGGGACAAGTTTCATTCAAAATCGTTTACGGAGGGTCAGATGTATTATGTGAAGAAAATTATAATGAATCATCTGGTGATTAGGGTTCCTGGAGGCAAAGCTTATATTAGACCAGACAGTACCCCAATTGATTTCAGTATCTGATGGTGGTAAATCCCTCTTCCAAATTGTGTTAGTTGTTAATGGTTTATAAGAAGCCTTTAAGAGAAAAACATAAATTATGGAAACCAGTCCCTTAGTTTTACCCCCCCCCCCCCATATTCTGGAGTGGGTGTGTTGACAAAGAGGAAGAAACACCCGGCAAATTGTATTGAAGTTGTAAATCCTGGAATGTGCGGAGACAGCCATCATTAGAAATATCAGTGAGGGTATGTATCTCCCTGTCCCTCCAGCGTGGAAAAGAGGATGGGTTGACCCCCTAGAACAAGTGAAAAATTGTGAAATATAGGAGAGTGAGAGTGTCGCTTAAGTTGGGTTTTTGTATGCTTCTCCACTAAGCGCCAAACAGTAACTAACTCTGTGATTATGGGGCCAAACCGTAGCTTACAATATCTGAGAGCAATATTTGAATAGATTAAATCAAACCATAAAGTAAGCAGACGCATAAAATAGTCAATAGGTGAAGAATTGATTGAGACACATTTTTGACAAACAGCAATACGTCATCTGCATAAAGTGAAATATGATGTTGAGTATTATTAACGGTGATGGAAGTAGAATCAACTGACGGGCGAACAGCAGAGGAGAGAGGGGGCAACCCTGCCGATTTCCCCTGGAGGTGTTAAATTATTATTATTTGTTTATTTAGCAGACGCCTTTATCCAAGGCGACTTACAGAGACATTAGCGAGAACACTTACTGCCTGTCAGCACCATCACTGAGGGATTAGCATTCAAGACCTTAATCATGCCTATAATATTTTTCCCAAGACCCATATGATTTAGAACCAACCAAAGATATTGCCATTCTCAGTGGTCGAAAACTTTCTTCGCATCCAGAGATATGCCGACCAGGTTTTAATAAATCCAGTCTGGTCATGGTGAATCAATTTAGTCATATAGGCTTCAAGTCAGTGTGCAAGCACCTTAGCATATAACTTTGCATCACACTTTATTAAAGAAAGGGGACAATAACTTGCGCAATCAGTGGGATCTTTATCTTTTTTTAACAATAGCAGTATTAACATCTCTAGTAAAAAAGCCCTTCTCAACTGCAGAATGCATCATATCAAGCAAAAGAGGACCTAACTGAGACCAAAAAGTCAGAAAACATTCAGGAGGAATGCTATCGAATCCTGGGGATTTGCCCTTATTCGTATCTTGAAAGGTGTCTATAAGTTCAGCTAAAGATACTGGAGTGCAGAGAAGCCGTGCTTCACTGGCCGAAAGGTGTGGCAATTGCAGATTTTGGAGAAACTGCGTGCATTTGTCTTTGTCATGAGGAATATCAGAACTGTAAAGTTTGGAATAAAAGGAGCGAAATGCCAAATTTATTTGTACAGGGTCTGAAAGTATATATCACTTCAGAGATTTAACAGACATAATGTCTGCGAAGTGCTCGTTAGCCCGGAGTCTCAAGGCTAGAAGATGACTAGGTCTCGAGCCGTTGAAATAATAGTGCCACCTAGCTCTATGAATAAGGAATTCAGCCCACTGCCAGAGTAAAAGATTAAGATCCTTTCTAATTAAATCACGTTCCAGTGGAGTATTAGCAGATAAATTAGAATACAATGTATTTCTAGAAATGCCAACTTGGTTTCCAATTCCTTAATTCTGCTAAGTCTCAACTTACTAAGGTTAGAAGCAAATGATGTAGCACTATTCCTGATAAATCCTTTAACTGAATCCCACAACACACGCGGATCATCAACCAAATTTCTGCTAGCTGGTTTTCAAATTCTGACCTGAAAGATTCATTCTGCAGCAAAGTGGTGTTAAAGTGCCATGAGAGCGCCAGGGAGTGTGGCTGTACAGACGACTGCAATGTGATCTGAAAGAGAGAGCGGCAGCAAATCAATATTGTGGACTTCTTTAAAAAGGTCCCTCGATACAAAAATAAAATCAATTCTCGAATATGACTTATGTCTAGGGGAAAATAAATCAAAAATCTTTGATTGAGGGATTCATTACACGCCATAAATCAACAATGCCTATATCAGACGCAAATCTCTGTAGTGCAGTGGATGCTAAACGCTCATCCCTCGCCTCTGCTAATCCAGTCCTGTCCAAAGCATGCTCCCATACAGTGTTGAAATCGCCTCCAATAATCAAGCAGAGCTCCGACAAATCAAGCATTAGTTTTGTCAATAAATCAAAAAACCCTTTATGAAAAGAATTTGGTGCATAAACCGGAACAAAAGCTATTTTTTTTACCAGAAACAACTATCTTTACATATGTTATTCTACCCTCTGTGTCACTTCCCCAATCCAGAAGAGTAAATTGCAGGTTGCGCCGGCCAGCAATCAGAACCCCCTTTTTTTTATCTGAAGATGAAGGCGCTATAACATGATAATATCTATTTGCGATTCTAGGAATGTCTTTCTGCATGAGGTGCGTTCCTTGAAACATGGCAATGTCAACTCTTTTCCGCAGGAGGTCAAGACAGCTCGTACATTTATGAGGTGTGTTCAGACCACGCACATTCCAGGATAATAGCGACAAATTAGTCATGAGTATTGAAAATAAACTTACAATAACACAGGGAGCTAACACAGTATACAATCCCACAAGGTCCTCTCCCTTCCCTCCACCCCCCCCACACCAACCCCAGAAACAATGAAAACAACAAAACATAGTCCCGTAGTCCCACCCCAGAACATTCTGAAAATGGTGCTGAACAAGAAAATGTCTGGCCCCCAAAAAACAAACAAACTATTATCCGTGACCCTGATGGTTTCGGGCATAAAGAGCCTTCTCTTCACATACCCCCATCCACCCCTCCACACATATAAAACAAATAGCAAAATGTCCTTATAAAATGTAAACAAGGTTAAATCAGGGCTAACACGTGTCGCAGATAACCTTATATATAGGGCTTCTGATTTTTGGTTTTAACCGATAAAACCAGATAAAACACCCCCGATACAAAAAAAAATGAAATCGGTGGATAGCCAATAAACACCGGAAAGCACCGGAAAATGGTTGGAAATGGTTAATCAATTCACGTTGACTTTACTCTATTCCCATTAAAAAATAAAACCTACTACAAACATTTCCTAGTGCTGCTGGGCAATGTCCCGCCTTCCTGACTTGCATCTATCATTGATTCGTTCTCAATACTTTAAACCCGCCCCAACTACTGAAGGACAGCACATTCCTACATTTCTATTGGAGACTCCGCTTGCAAGATTTAAAACGAGATTACAATCAGGATGGAGGCTTGGTAGCGGGATTTCAAGCTGTATTACAGTTAAAATACGGAGGATTAAAAACAGAATTGTGGCGAAATGTACAAAAATGTCTACACACAAAAACCCCAGAAGAATGTGCCCATGACCGTAGGGATTTCGTTGTGGAAGACAGCAAAGGAAAAAAGGTACAACTTAAGTGTGCAGGTACTGTCGAGTTACTATACATATTTTGACAAAAAAAATGCTCACGAATTTTGAAAAGTAACCAAAAACACTAATTTCATACAGTATATCAAAAACGAAAGCCCTGAAAAAAGACGATTTACATAAAACTCGAAAATAGCTAAAAAATAAGCACCGAAAAATACAATTAATAAAACCTGAAAAACAGAAGCCCTACTTATAATAATTTCCTGATAAAATATAAACGTGATTAATCAAGATTAATATACTGTATGTCATAACAATAGGATAATAGTCTGGGATGAAAATACAGTAAAATCGAAAAAAGAAAAATATATAATAAAGAGAGCTTCCATACTCTGCGATGTTGATTTCAGCACCAATCCATACATGAGGGGCCAGCAGGCCGATCAGGAACTACTCAAGTAGCGAGAGGTCTTCTTCCATCATGTTCCATCCTTTCGGGAGAGGAAGAAGGAGGACGTTGGGCCAGGACCGGACCATAAGACCCCAGCAAATTCAGGAACTCCTCAGAGTCTGCTGCTGTTTTAAACAGATGTTCTTCAGAATTGTGGATAAGTTTAAGCGTCGCCGGGTACAGCAGGAAAGTTTGCAGTCCTTGTGAACGAGCCCGGCCGATCAGCTGCGAGAAGTCCTTATGGCATTGCACTGCGTAATTGCTATAGTCAGGAAAGAATTTAATTTCTTTACCTGAGAGAGTCAGAGGATTCTTCCTGGCAGCTTGCAGGATGGATTGACGGTCAAAGTATCAGAGCAGGTTGAAGATGAGGGTCCTGGGCCTATCATTTGTCTTGGGCTGACCGTTGTATATGTGGTGGGCACGCATGACCTCTATTTTTTTTTTCAACCAAAGACGGGAACCACTGAGGGAGGAATTTGATGAGAAAAGCTGCCGCATCCGAGCCCTTGGAATTCTCCTCCAAGCCCATCATGTGGAGACTGGGCCGTCTGTTCCTTTCCTCTAACTCTGCCAATTTGGCCTCCAGCTGATCAGTCCTGGTGCTGCAAAGAGAGGCCAATATACAGTACTGTGCAAAAGTTTTAGGCAGGTGTGAAAAAATGCTATAAAGTAAGAATGCTTTCAAAAATAGACATGTTAATAGATTATATTTATCAATTAACTAAATGCAAAGTGAGTGAACAGAAGAAAAATCTAAATCAAATCCATATTTGGTGTGACAACCCTTTGCCTTCAAAACAGCATCAATTCTTCTAGGTACACTTGCACAAAGTCAGGGATTTTGTAGGCATATAGTCAGGTGTATGATTAAACAATTATACCAAACAGGTGCTAATGATCATCAATTCAATATGTAGGTTGAAACACAATCATTAACTGAAACAGAAACAGATGTGTAGGAGAAATAAAACTGGGTGAGGAACAGCCAAACTCAGCTAACAAGGTGAGGTTGCTGAAGACAGTTTACTGTCAAAAGTCATACACCATGGCAAGACTGAGCACAGCAACAAGACACAAGGTAGTTATACTGCATCAGCAAGGTCTCTCCCAGGCAGAAATTTCAAGGCAGACAGGGATTTCCAGATGTGCTGCCCAAGCTCTTTTGAAGAAGCACAAAGAAACGGGCAACGTTGAGGACCGTAGACGCAGTGGTCGGCCAAGGAAACTTACTGCAGCAGATGAAAGACACATCATGCTTACTTCCTTCGCAATCGGAAGATGTCCAGCAGTGCCATCAGCTCAGAACTGGCAGAGAACAGTGGGACCCTGGTACACCCATCTACTGTCCGGAGAAGTCTGGTCAGAAGTGGCCTTCATGGAAGACTTGCGGCCAAAAAGCCATACCTCCGACGTGGAAACAAGGCCAAGCGACTCAACTATGCACGAAAACACAGGAACTGGGGTGCAGAAAAATGGCAGCAGGTGCTCTGGACTGATGAGTCAAAATTTGAAATATTTGGCTGTTGCAGAAGGCAGTTTGTTTGCCGAAGGGCTGGAGAGCGGTACACGAATGAGTGTCTGCAGGCAGCAGTGAAGCATGATGGAGGTTCCTTGCAAGTTTGGGGCTGCATTTCTGCAAATGGAGTTGGGGATTTGGTCAGAATTAATGGTCTCCTCAATGCTGAGAAGTACAGGCAGATACTTATCCATCATGCAATACCATCAGGGAGGCATCTGATTGGCCCCAAATTTATTCTGCAGCATGACAACGACCCCAAACATACAGCGAAAGTCATAAAGAACTATCTTCAGCGTAAAGAAGAACAAGGAGTCCTGGAAGTGATGGTATGGCCCCCACAGAGCCCTGATCTCAAAATCATCGAGTCTGTCTGGGATTACATGAAGAGAGAGAAGCAACTGAGGCTGCCTAAATCCACAGAAGAACTGTGGTTAGTTCTCCAAGATGTTTGGGCCAACCTACCTGCCGAGTTCCTTCAAAAACTGTGTGCAAGTGTACCTAGAAGAATTGATGCTTGATGCTGTTTTGAAGGCAAAGGGTGGTCACACCAAATATGGATTTGATTTAGATTTTTCTTCTGTTCACTCACTTTGCATTTAGTTAATTGATAAATATAATCTATTAACATGTCTATTTTTGAAAGCATTCTTACTTTACAGCATTTTTTCACACCTGCCTAAAACTTTTGCACAGTACTGTATATGTATACAATGTATAGAGGACAGTTTGGCATCCGATCCTCTGGCCATTTCCTCCAAATGAGAAAATTGGGATTCAAAGTACTGACGGTGCCTCTCCATGCAGGCCTCAACAATGGCGAAGAGATCAAGCTGGGAGGAACTTTCATTGCCTTTAGAGGGAGACGCCAGCTGGGAGGAAAGTCTTTTTCTGGTTCTGTGCCATCCTGAGGTGAAGTAAATCTTAACCAGACCAGGATAAGAGTGAAAAATTAAGTTATGCCTTAAGTAATATGTGAAAGAGGAGATGAAGGGTACGGAGCAAAAGCCTTAGGCAGCCATATCTCAAGTAGGTCATGTGATCTCGCCCAAGCTGTCAAAATTCTGAATCTAATTAGGTGACTGACAACCAAAAAAACAGACACAAAAAAGGGATTAAGAGGTTATTATTTTCAGGAGCATTTTTGCTGTCAGTCTCTCCCTATTCAGTAACATTTATCATAGCACAAGATGTAGGTGTTAGTTTTGTTGTATGTTAGCTCACATTTTCCTACTTAATAATACAAACATCTTGTTTTGCTGACTTATTCAAAGAGTATATTGTAAAATTAGTTGTATCAAGTTTTGGTAAAACCATCCATGGGTACTTTATTTGTTGAAATGCTATTCTACACGCTGTGGATGAAGGTCATACTGGCATGTTCACAATGCTAATGCATTATTTTGTCTTTTTTGATGCATAACAAATGCACTTTTACAGCAGCTTGCAGAAACCACACACTCAAGTCTATCTATTGAAGTTTGGCTTGAAATCAATCAAACACTATCTACTAGGAGTCATGGTGTATCATATTAACATGTAATGACATCTTGGCTTAAATTCCAGTGTTCTTTAGCAACATTTTACTATTCAAGGTAAATTAAACTACTCAGGCTATTTGACTGACAAAATATTGTTACCTTTAAAAAATGTTATGTTACCATCCCGAAAGCCTCAATTTACAAACTCAAAATTTGTACAAATACAAATTTAAAGTGGACTGCACAAAAACATGTAAATAATGGAGAAAATCTACAGTACGTACAGTGTACTCCGGGTTTAAAAGGCATGTCATATGCAGACAGGCTAAAAGAATTGAATCTATCCAGTCTTGAACAAAGAAGACTACGCGGCGATCTGATTCAAACATTCAAAATCCTAAAAGGTATAGACAATGTCGAGCCAGGGGACTTCTTTGACCTGAAAAAAGAAACAAGGACCAGGGGTCACAAATGGAGATTAGATAAAGGGGCATTCAGAACAGAAAATAGGAGGCACTTTTTTACACAGAGGATTGTGAGGGTCTGGAACCTTCAAGAAGCTGCTTGATGAGATTCTGGGATCAATAAGCTACTAACAACCAAACGAGCAAGATGGGCTGAATGGCCTCCTCTCGTTTGTAAACTTTCTTATGTTCTTATGTTCTTATACAACATCACAAATTCAATATCAATGCCATTATAAATAAATACTGCCTTTGTGATGTAAAAAAGTGCCCGGGTGAATGGGACACAATTGGGGCTAACTTTTAGTTATTTTCTTCAGGCCGCAGTTTGGAGGCAAGTACTGCACAGGAGAGCGCAGGCGGTATCGAATATGTAACACCAAAGCCTGTCCCCAGGACAGGCCCACTTTCAGAGAAATGCAGTGCAGTGAATTCAACACGGTGCCCTACAAGAATGAGCTGTATGAGTGGATTCCAGTCGCTAACACTTGTATGTATATCTCTAATATCATGTCTTCAGAATTGCATGTTTGTTAAATGTGTATTTAGCCAAAAATGCCATACTAATGTCCCCCCCCCCCACTTTGTATGATATTTGCAGTCTACAATTTTTACTTTTGTTGATACAATGAGTTCAGTTTCCTTTCAGATATATATGGCAATCTTTATGTATTTTTATTTTTCTTATAACTGTTCTTCCTTAATGATTTTTTTTTTTTTGGAGCTAAACACAATGCAAAATATCATTACTGAAAATACCTTTTTTTAAATGTGGTTTACACATATATTTTGTTAAATATTCAATCCTAACGCAACCTTAACCCATGCAGCACAGTATCGATCATTACGGAGGTGTAGTGCAGTGGGATTGACGAAGGCAAGCAAACTGTGACGAGCGCTATGATTTTAGGGGTTAACATTAGCTGTGCCTGTGGACATAAAGAATTGGTAGGAAAGGCTTTGGGTATACGTTATTTAGGGTTTCTGAAAGAGTCCTTGTTTAAACCTTAGTTTAAACCTTAGGAAAGCCCTTTTGAATTGGATTTGGTGTTATGTTTTTAAGAAGTATTTAAAAGTATTGTTCTTCTCCACCCGGAGTGCAGGATGCGTCCTATAGCTTGGAGATCACCGGTTTGAATCCAAGCTATGCCACTGCCGACCGTGGACAGGAGTTCCCAAGGGGTGGCGCACAATTGGCCAAGTGCTGCCCGGGCAGGGTAGGGGTAGATCGGCTGTGGAGTCCTTGGCTCACCGCACACCAGCAACCCCTGTGGCTGGCCGGGCGCCTGTAGGCCAGCCTGTACTCAGTTCAGAACTGCGTGGTGCTCCGACACTGTAAGTTCTGGATATGGCTGTACAGCAAGCCTGCAGAGTGAAAGAAAAGCGGACGGCTGACGTCACTCGTTTCGTCTTCGTCTCTCCCAAGATAGTTCGGGGGTTGCAGTGGTGAGCCAAGTTCCATCCCAAAACTGGGAGAAAATTGGAACATGAATACAAATAATTGTTAAAAAAAAAAAAAATGGTTGTAAAACTGTTCCAGCCAAATTACTTATGAGAAAGTGATGACTATGGACTATTCTGGAAGAACATCAACACTGTCACATCCTGGCTCCACACTTCTTCACTAAGTTATGGCAGGTGTGATGGAATGATTCTTATTTTCAGTTTGTTTATTTTATTATTATTTATTTCTTAGCAGACGCCCTTATCCAGGGCGACTTACAATCGTAAGCAAATACATTTCAAGTGTTACAGTACAGGTAATACAATAAGAGTAAGATAAATACAATGACAAGTTCAAGCAAGTACAAGTGTGACAAAATACAATTCAATACAGCAGATAAGTGACAGTGATAGTTACATCAAGATATGATTAAATACCAAATACTACAGTTTAAACACATGGCAGATTACAGTACTCTGAAGTACAGGATTAAATGCAGTAAAATAGGGGGCAGGTAAGAGTAAGTAAAGCAAATTAAGGAAGGGTGAAAGTGTCCCAGGGGGGAAACAGAGGAGTTCTACAGGTGCTGTCTGAAGAGGTGAGTCTTAAGGAGGCGCTGAATGTGGTCAGGGACTGGGCGGTCCTGACATCTGTAGGTAGGTCATTCCACCACTGCGGGCGAGGGTGGAGAAGGAGCGGGCTCTGGAGGCAGGGGCGTGAGGAGGTAGAGCCAGTCTTCTAGTGCAGGTGGAGCGGAGAGGTCGAGTGGGGGTGTAGGGAGAGATGAGGGTCTGGAGGTAGCTGGGTGCAGTCTGGTCAAGGCATCTGTAGGCTAGTACAAGAGTCTTGAACTGGATGCGGGCGGTGATCGGTAGCCAGTGGAGTGAGCGGAGTAGTGGAGTTGCGTGGGAGAAGCGAGGCAGAGAGAACACCAGGCGGGCAGCAGAGTTCTGGATGAGCTGGAGCGGACGGGTGGCGGCCGCAGGGAGGCCAGCCAGGAAGGAGTTGCAGTAGTCTAGGCGGGAGAGTACCAAGGCCTGGACCAGGAGCTGGGTGGCGTAGTTGGTGAGGAAGGGTCGGATTCTTCGGATGTTGCTCAGGAAGAATCGGCAAGTGCGTGCCAGAGTGGAGATGTGCAAAAACAGCAAAAACAGCAAAATATCAGCAATATCAGCAAAAACAGCAATAGAGAACAAATACAATTGGATAATGCACTGTTAAGAACTGCAATGGTATGAAAATGTTGATTATATAAAGATTAGTGAAGAATAATGACATAATATCAATATAATATAAACTTGTCGTCAGAACCACTGACAATTCAGTGCAAATCAGACGGCTTTAGTTCCACATTGATAAATTGTTATTTTTTTGGACAGTTGTTCTGTCTAAAGCTGGAGGAGGGTGCTTGTTGTACTCTTAATGCTCTTTGGTAAGAAGAGCTTTCGAAAACAGATTAATCAAATGTACTCAAGTGGCCTAAATACTGTAATTCAGTTCTATGGAAAGGATGTAATTAAATTGCATCTGCTGACAAGACACCTTTGTAATCCTGATTACATTAGCAAGGTAGGACTAGATGATGAATAATGCTGAATTACAATAATTAAATTGGTGTTAATCTGCATCTGGTGGTAATAAATAGAATAGTATTAGTGACACCATAATAGTTTTTGTAATTGATTTTCACAAACAAGTACCTCTCCTGCACCAGAGCACCCATGGTAGATTTAATTCTTAACTCACTGTGCTCTCGCTCTTGTTCCAATATACCAACTATTAGGACATCTGTTTTGGTTAGGAGGACACAGCACTTCTAGAAACTGTCTGTTACAATGTTTGTTTTTTGTCTCTTTTTTGCTGTAGTAAACCCATGTGAGCTTCACTGTCGGCCTGTTGATGGACAATTTTCTGAGAAAATGTTGGACGCTGTCATAGATGGGACCTCATGTTTTGATGACAATAACAGCAGAAATATCTGTGTCAATAGTGTTTGTAAGGTAGTGTTGGGGTATGTTTCTTTCTCAAAGCTACTGTACACAGACTTGTGTGTTTCTTGGTAGTATTCTTGAGAAACTATCAAGGACATTATTACAAATATATATATATATATATATTAATTAGAGAAATAATATTTGTACCAGTTCAAATTAAGTTCCCTAGTTTTTTTTGTTTTGTTTAGTTTTCACCAGCAAAAAACATATTTTTGTTTTATTTGATCCTTGCGTAATTTCTTCTTGGATTCAAATCATGTTAGATCTAAGAAGACTGTCCCCACTTCTAATGAGAGACCCCTTGGGAGCATGTTGGATAGGTAACATAGTACTCAATAGGATCTCCTCTATGGTGGAGCAGGGTACCACTAGATGACACCTGTAGGTTGAGACGGTACATTACGTTGCGTGGAAATTTAAACCAAATCAGTGCTTATTGCCATAATTTATCAGTAGTTAATTTACATGTGGAAAAGGGGGGAGGGGTCAAGAACAAAACATGATATAACACCTTCAAAACAGTATTGCAGGTAAGTCCTTTGTTTGTTTAACATGCATGGCTTTGTTGGGAGTTGCAGCTGCAGCAGCAAATGCAATTTTAGAGCTTGAGTTTGAGCCTCAGATTGGCAGACCCCGGCTGAGACGCTGACAATTCATAAAGAGGGTGTACAGGACCAGGGTTTGTTTCTTGGATTTGCTAGATGTTGATCTAAAAACTCGATTGCGTCTGGATAGGGCAGCTATTGTATGTCAGGCTCTGTGGGAGGATCTTGAATTGCCTAATAATAGGGGTTGCGTGGTACCACCGCATATTAATTGGTTGGCAGCATTGTCCTTCTATGCCTCGGGATCATTTCAAAGGGTTACAAGCGCCTTGGTGGGACTCAATCAATCTACCATCTCTGCAGTTATCCGTCAGGTCACGGCTGCATTGGTAAACAGTGTTAACGATTATATCAGTATCCCACTTAATCAGGCGTAGCTACAAAATATTAAAAGGGTTTTATGAAAATATGAAATCTTGACCTCTCATCCCCTCATTTTTTTCAATTGGTGAAAAACTACTCCCTGCAAAATGTCATCAAAATTGGATTGTATTTAGAGGTGCCTCATCAACCTTGTTTTTACTATTTTTGCTTGATATGCACCTTTCCCTTCTCAACTGGCAAAGAGACGATCGTCTTCCAATTTTGGTGTTCGGGTCTGGAGTCGATCAGCTCCTTGCAGTGCCGAAGTTGCTGAATGGGACAGGAGAGTCCACAGCTGATGCAGTATATACAACTATCGAAGATTGAGGCATCAAGGAGCGCATTTGTGGCATAGCCTTTGACACGACTTCTGCAAACCCAGGTCACAAATCTGGTGCTTGCATCTTCTTGGAACAGAAAATGGGAAAGAGACTGATCTCCTTCGCATGTCGCAACCACATGCTCGAGGTTGTCCTTGAGAGTCTTCACACTCACACTTCTAGCTTCTTCAGGGCTAGACATCCAACTCTTCAAGCATTTCCAAAATCGGTGGGGCCTCATTGATCACGCCAAGTTTTGGACAGAATTGGATGACAAGGAAGTGACTTTGAAGATCACAGACGACATGAAAGAAAAAGTTCTCACCTTCGAGAACTGCTTCATCTGACCATCATCTTCTTGGGTGGCGTGCCTCCTGGAAGTGTTCGCTTCCAAGCTCCAACAGGACTTCATAGAGCACAATGGATGGCATGCCTGCTGTAGGGCTTCAAGATCTTCATGTTCGGTCAGGCAAAGGAAGATGGCGGATTATTTAAGGTCACAGCAAAAGAGAATGGACTTTGTGAACTCCTTTGCTTCGCCATTGCAGGGGGCTACATCCAATCCTGGCTTTCCGCTCCCATAGCTACTTCCGCCCCACACTGAATGGTCTGAAGTTCTTGGAAAGGCTCCAGAAGTACTCCAAAATCAACAAGGGTGTCGCTGATGGTGCCATACAGAAATTATTAGGGCACTTGTGGTACTTGAATCTGAGCTGATTGACCTAGTGTTCTTTGACCCATTGGTCCCTCTCAATGAGAAAAGAGCCATGCTGCTAGCACTAGAGGAGGTCAAAGGAACAGAGGATCTTCTGAAGAGGATCAAGCTGCAGCTTTCTGATCTTGGAGTGACCAGGAAGTCCAGTGCATTTGTCATGTAACAGACTAAAGGTTTCTTCAATACCTTGGGTCTCCCTGAAGGCTGCCTCCACAAGGATCCAGAGGTCTGGCTTCAGGACAGTGACTATGGAGCTGCCCTGAAAATTGTCAGGGGATTGAAGGAGTCATAGAAGGAGTCATAGAAGGATTTGTTCAGAAAATAAAACCTTCAAGTTTTTTTATTGACTTTTGACCCCTCTGAAGCACCAGTAAATAAGGCCCTGACCACACTATGCCTTAAAACCGTATTAGTTGCCTTTAAACCAGCTTAAAAGTGTTAGCGTCCACACTATGCAGCATTTAATACCATACTCGAGAACTGTACTCGAGACCACCTCAGGGGTAGTCTCTTATCCGGTTCTAAATTAGATTGCATCAGGTAGTGTGGTTTGTCAGAAGTGTGGACGCTGTAGTACCAAACTACATTTTTTTTGTGTATCCTTGTGGCAAAGTGGTTTGCAGTTCGCAGGTGTAGTGGTGATGTGATTATGCAACAGAAGACAAACAACACAGTTCATGGTCCAAACAATATGTTTATTTGTAATCCTGGTCTGGCGACCACAAAGAATAATCCCAGGCAATACACAGTAATGTGTAATGCACTGTTCCAAAACACCGGGTTGCAGTCCCAAAATAATAAGACACAGTTCGGAAATATTAAACCCAGTAGAACACACACAAAGACATGTTCACAAGTCCAGAGTGATTATTATTGTGCTTGTGGTGTAATACAATTTATTAGTGGTACAGTGGTGCAGTGTTGTCCGGTTTTAGTGCTAGCCTGTAGCGACAGCTCTGGATCATGTTAGCTGTCTAATAATAACAAACAAGTAGATTTTTAGACACAACAAAACAAACAAAACACTCACAGTAATTTTACACTCATACTTCAGTGGTTTGCTCTTAACCATTACAAATGAACAGATCACCTAGCCACGTCCCCTTCTTGTACCTTCAGTCACATCCCCTTGGTTAGCGAGTGCAACCATTTCTTCTCCAATCCGCGGTTGCCACATCGCTTTCCCTCTGGGGCGATGACTTAATGTACCGCAGCTGTGCCCCCTTTCTAGATGGCCGACTTCCACCTAACCCTGGGAATTAATTGTCAGGCCATCCATCTGTTCCCTTTATACAATGCCCTCACAGGTTGGGACAGAGATTGATCACCAAGAATCATTCTGTCTCTGTCACAATCCTCCATTTTTATGCTTAAAAAGAAAAGCGGTCAGGACATCTCTGTTAAACTAGTTTGGAAAATAACAAAAGCACAATGTTAAATTAGGTTAATTATAAAACAATCTTTGTTTTTACCTTCATATCTTCTGGTCCCCTTAATTTTATTTTAAACAGCGCTGATAAATTACATGAATTGTTCATCACAGATCCTACTTTTTCTAAGTTTAATTATGAAACAGAATCAACTCAATTTGTTTAAAGGGACCTCTATTAATATGGAGCATAACACATTATTTTAAAATAAAATACAGTGCATGGTGGGATACTATCGTATTAATTTCCAGTGTTCATTGCGCTGCTAAGAACTGTAACCAAACTATTTGAATAGTGTTTGTACGCATTAAGCCCGACTAAGCATGACACTTTTTCAGTGTGGACGCTTTGAGCTGGATTAATTAAAACGTTTTTGAGTACGGTTCTCGAGATCGGTTATGTAGTGTGGACAGGGCCTACGTCTCAATTTCACAGGTATTGTTTTCTAGTGAAATGTGATAGAGGGGGTGAGAGCATGAGGTTTTCAAAAATAAGGACCACCCTAATATACATACCGTATTTCTACAGGAAGGGATTCCATTTATTAAATGTGCAGGTGATTTGTGATGCATTGTATAACATTTGTAATGTACACATTTCCTTGGCTCCTGTCATGACTCTAACATTTTGACAAACAGTATTTAATAATTTTAGGAACCCAATGCGCCAGACAGCATATTAGTAGATAAGTACTGTAACATACCTAGATAATTCAATATTTGTAGAGTATGAAAATATTTATTTTCACCTTTTCTATAGGTTTTGAATGAAGTTTATTCACTTGTTTTAACCATATGTAAACTTAATTAACATTACTGGATAAAAGTATTTGAAGGAGGACACAATGACAGCAGAAATCTGGTGTTAATGTCCTTGCTTTGAGTTGGTGTGTTGTTAACGATATGGGAGGCTGTGACAGAGAGCAAATGAATCTGAGTCAACAATCTCCCTCCCGACCTGTGAGGGCACGGTACAACAGGAACAGTGTGCCCCAGACTGGATGGTTTGACAGTTCATTCCAGGGTCAGTCGGAAGCCAACCATCCAAAAAGGGGGCGAAGCCACAATACTAGCAGTCAGCGCCTTACTGCGGTAGGCGATGTGTCAGTCATGGATTAGAGGAGACGTGATTGCACTCACTACCAAAGGGGGTGTGACTGAAGGCATATCAGGGGATGTGGCCAAGCGATCTGTTCCTCTGTTCTGGTTAGGGAGTAAAAATAAACCGTGAGTGTTTCATGTTGTACTGTCTGTCTGTTAACTATTTATGTTTGTCATTTGTAGATGGCTAAATATCTGGGAGCTGTCGCTGATAAGCCAGCATCAAACCCGAACTGCACTGCACCACTGTTAAGCACCAATATTGTATTCACAGCACCACTTGCACCCGGAGCACTCACTGTTGGACTGGTGATCGTGTTGGTGTTTTAAAGGGTGTGTTTGTTATTATTATTTTGGGACTGAACCCCGTGGTTTTGACTGGCTGTACACATCGTTGTGTATGGTCAGTCATATTATTTAAAACCAATTAATAAAGCTTTGTTTTCACCATTGAACTGTTGTTGGACCGTTGTTACTAAGCACTGCATCACCTTTACACCTGTGCACTACAAACCACTTTGCTTTGCAACACCACAGAAACATCTGCAAACTGCACAGAGATCATCATCAATGTCATTGCCACACAATTCAAACTTATAGCTGGAGGCAATGTGGGATTTATTTATTTCCCACGCACAGCCTGCTCTCCAGATCTGTCTGCAATTTTGGCATATGGATCACCATACTCCTCCCCCACGAGCTATGTTCACTTAGTCCCTATGTTGCCAGTGCTCCACAAGCATTCCGTAATGACCTCATAAATAGCATGTCTTATTGATGCTGATAAGCAGACAATCTGTTGGTCACACAATAAATAGCTTCAATTTGGCAACCAGAATACAGTATCCCTAATGTAATAAAGTATGCAATGATGACTTCTAAAATGATTTAAATGTATTAAGACTGTGGGCCCGATTTTCGTGAATGGGCAGAGTGGTGGCGCTGGTGCTGTTTATGCACTTTAGGACCATGCAAGGATGTTGGTTGTCAGTGGCTCTCGTGTCGATGTTAAAAGGGCAAGTGATCACAGAAGACAGGTAAAATAAACCAAAATACAAATAGAAAGATATGCATTTAAATGCACCACATTTGCATTTAACAGTTGCAATTGTACACATTGCTTTAATCATTTGTCTCTTAATGGACTTTTTGAACAACGCAGCTTAATTAATTTTGCAGTTCAGTTAGCTAAACGTTATGGTATTATTACATTAGGAAATCAAACATTATCCATTCCTAGAAACGCACAAACAAAAGCTTAAAAAAAAAACAATCTTACAGCCATTTAAAAATATTTTACAGTACTATCACCATAGCGATAACCCCCCTGTTGTGATGTATGAAAACAAACCATATATGAGAAGGGTTATGAGAACAGCTGAGGCTTTAGGAGAGCGGCAACACACTGGGCTGGGCTGCTGTTGATCATAGTTCAGGTCACAGCGTCCTTTAAAAAAAAAAAAGTTTTTTTGTTTTGTTTTTTTAATTATGTATGTATGTATGTATGTATGTGTGTATGTATTGTAAAAGATTGTAACCACTCGGGTTCGTTGCCCCTTTAAAAATACGACCCAACACAAACAAATGTTTTTTTTTCTGCGCGATTGCGCTATTTTTTTTGTTAATTAACAACAGACAGGCTGCACGTCTTAAATACCCTGCACTCGGTTCTAATTTTTAATCACCCCCGGGTGCAGGGGATAACAAACGTGCAGCCTGTCTGAACGGGGCTGCTGAGTAGAAGGAGGCAGATAGTGTGCTCTGTCTCCGAGCAGTCGTACTGAAAGGGCTGTGTCAAACCTGTGTGGGTTTTTGTGTGTTTGTGTGACAGGTAAACGGCTTAGCCGTCCTGCGAGTTAGTCAGGGACTTACCTGTGTAGTCAGCACTCCAAAACAGAGTTTGGTGTTTGTTTTTGTTTTGTTTTGTTTTTGTTAATTAAAAAAAAATAGCGCAATCACGCAGAAAAAAATCCATGTGTGTTGGGTCGTATTTTTAAAGGGGCAACGAACCTGAGTGGTTACAATCTTTTACATATGGTGGCAGTGGTGGGATTTTATTTGCTTGTCGCTTTCCCTCCAAGACACTAGGGGGCGCTCTGATCCCACTCTGACACCACAATGTAACATAGTGGCTAGAAGGGTAGGCTGGAATCAGAATAAAAGTACTTTGAGGCTGAAAACAGGACTTGCAGTTTATTATTTACAGGTTTGGAATAAACAACAAAACAAAACAAAAAAACACGGCACCTCACAGGGCACAAAAGAAAAGGCCTAGCTCTGCACAGAGCACTAACTAAACACAGGCTTTCCTAAACTACGGTTGGAGCAGCTCTTTTACGTGGGTGCTGTCTTGACTAACCCGCTCGCAGCTGTTTACTTTTGTGTGTGTGTGTGAGAGCGGAGTGTCACGTCATCAAATGGGGAGGAGGAACCGGCCACCAGAGCCAATGGCATGCTGTATTTTGAATGAACCAATGGTGTGAGACATGGGTGGAGCTATGGTTATAAAAATGGGCACTGCGCTGCCAGCTGGTTGTGGTGTGTGTGAGCAGTATAAGGAAGCGCTAAAGACCATTTACTTAGGGAAAGCGCTGAAAGAGAGCATTTGAAAGCATTAATAAAAACATCAGTTGTAACTGCTTTTGACTGCACGCTGTCTCCAGTGTTTCATTTCGTCCCACTATGAACCCGCTTAAGGCTGAACGCTACACTGGTGCCAGAAGTAGAGTGGGATCTAAATGGAGAACATGGACGACACCCAGTGCGTTCCACAGGAAAAAGCAGACGCAGAGCCCGAGGCCGCAGTCGGGAGCAGACAGTAGACACTATCTTGGCTGAAGGTGACGTCGGTGATCAAAGCACTCTGGAGAGCAGTGAGGGGGGGACCTCTGGATGGCAGATCCAGACACTGTGACAACCGCCACTCAGAACCCGGACCCCCGCAACCACCAAAACCGACACGATCAACTCCGCGTCAACCCTGCAGCTCAACCCCCTTACCACCCCTTACCATCCCCCATAGGCAGTCATTGTAGGACGGACCTGAGAGGGAGCCTTCCTTAATGCTGCAGTCCGTGCACGATATCGATATACAATTTTCATATTGTTGCCCACCCCTATTTATTTCATTTAGATGGGTGCGGTGTCTTGCTGTGTACCTGCAATGAATGAGATTGACACCATGCTAGGTGGAACTGTATACAAGTTCACTGGGAGTATGGTACAAGTACAAATGCAGACATGTAGTTTGTTTAGTATCAGAATTCCCCTGTTGGTAGAGTGGGAGTGCTGTACTCGTGAACAGCTACATGCAACACACTAGCTGGACTCCGGAGCTAACTTGTGTATTGCAAAATTAGCTGTGTGTTGTTCAAAAAGTTAATTAAGTGATACATGATTATAGCAATGTGTACTATTCCAACTGTTAAATACAAATGCGCTGCATATCGTTCTTTGTTTATTTTTAACCTGTCTTCTGTGCTCACTTGCCCTTTTGAATTTTATATCGGACACAAGCTCCACTGACAACCACAGTCCTTGCATGGTCCTAAAGATTTGAACAGCTCCAGCGCCACCACTTTGCCCAGTCATAAAAATCGGGCCTTGTTTGTGTAATTGGGCTTTTAGCAGCTTAACACTACTGGGGAATAAATCATTTAGATTTAAATATACACTATTTTCCCAGTACGATTACTCAAGGGGTGATTTGATGAACCAATAACCTGCTGTGCTAAAAGGGGTGGTTGATGCAATCCAAGTAGATTCTCTAGTCAAGTGTGGCTTATTCATATGGTATATAGGTCATTCCAAAATAAAATGCATGCATATTATTTTATTACATGACACCCACAAAAATACAGTACACCCTCGCTATAAAGAACCTGTTGGGGTCCAAGCCTTTTGTTCTTTATATCTAGGGGTTTGTTATAGCGAAAGGACAATCAAAATGAAGGATAAACTGTTTGAGTAAGTTAATGAGATGAGATTGTGAATACAAGTAGAATTACATGTACATGTTCGTCCCATGTTTGTAGTATTCTGCCTTTGCTTTATCATATTTGTTAAAGAATTAAAAACGCAGTACAAAAAGCAAAAATCCTGAATTGAAGCTGAACATTTATTCAAAATCAATCTGACACAAATCGTTTCAAAGTGCACCAATTGTTAATCCATCATGCAAGAATCCCAAACTGAGCTTTTCATTATAATGAAGGGTGTCATAGAGAGGGTGTACTGTATATTGAAATTCACTTTCTTGTGGAATAGAATGCCCTATTTTACATGGCAGTGAAATGTGAACTGAATCATTTATTTTACCTCCCTTTCATCTTCAGTTTTATTCCTTCATTGTCTAATTATTTTACCATGACTAGACAAATGTTAGAATGCATGGGTGCAATAGAAAAAATGTATAATAATTATATTTCAGATTTAAATGGCACTTTAGATATTGGCCATTGAATCATAAATATTTAATTATTTGTTTAATTTATTTTTCATTTCCACTCCAGATTGTATCACTGGTTGAGCTTTGGCAGTGAAAAGCTGATCCCTTTTCCATTAAGCCTGGGGGATATTCCATTGAACACTTTCATTTTGTAGCATTCTCTGGAATTTACAGCCAGCCAAGACAGTAATAAGAACCATAATGTCTTCCATATCCCATGCTGTTTTGTTAATATGTTTGACTTGCCCAAAACCTCACCGCATTTAAATGATATGTGATTATTTTTGAATGCACTCTGTGGTGTGCAAGTGTGTGAAAGCATTTCATTTATTCCATGATGCATTGCCACTGTATGAAAATCTTGCAAGTTTCCAAACCAACCCAAATTAGTATTTGTGTGTTATCTCATGCATGGAAAATAATCACCTGGAAAAACATTTGTCCAGTTGTGACAATTGTCCAGCAGTCATTGGAAGCCATTTTGATCTAGGACTCCACCAAAAATATTTCCATCTCCATGAAATGATTGTGACATTGCTTTACTTTGACAAATATGGCTGTGGTTTAGTGTGACATTCCTAATGCAAAAAAGGACACCAATTAATACACTCTTTGAATATATACTGATATATTGCAGTGTAAGTATAATCATTTTCGGTCACTGATGAAATTCAAATTTTGGGTTCCAATAGTATTAGTAGTAAGTTACACTGCTCCCCTTTATAAGGTGGCCCTTTATACTGCGGTACAGGTTATAAGGCAGTATGGTCATGGCTCCCAGTTGTTTCATAATGCCATTACACGAACACTAGTATTCTCGTTATAAGACGGAACACAAACAACACTGTCTCTTAACTATGGCTTCCGACTATAGCGTTATAAAGGGGGATTTAAATAAGCTGAAGCTGTTATAAACAGATTGATTTCACAAACTAAATCCAGGCTGTTATTTCATGAGCAGTTTTTATAGCAACAGCAAGAGCCAACAAATATTTTTTTTGACCTGAATTTGCTTCTCTGCCAAATAGCCATACTCCTCTGTGTTAAAGAAATAAAGAATCCATAATGGAATATGTGTCTTTTTTCTTATATCCTAGACTTTCCAATGGAAACAACATTATGGAAATGTTTTTTTTACATGAAAAAGTTAAGAAAAATACACAATAACTTTGTAATTCTGGTAATTGTGTATCACGAAGTGTACGTTATGCTTGGGGTGGAATCTTCAATAACACCGCGTTTCTTCAATAACATCGTTACTAATTTACTATGGGTCTGGATGTGCCAGAGAAAATTAAATAAATAAACATGCCTCAAGACACTTTTAGGTTTTAGATAAAAATGGACAATTCCATGAGTGGCAATATAATAAAATATGTATTTTTCTTTTAGACTTTCAAAGAATTATAATGAAATGGTTTCAATTCAAATTCTTAAGTGTTCCCCTCATATTCTGTTTTCCTTTCAATACTTAAATGACTTTTAATTGATTTCAGGCCTACTGTCTCTGTTCTCGCCCTTATTGGAAGCAAGTGGTAAATGTATTTTATAGAAAAGTTTGAGTTCATATTTAAAGGGCTATACGTCTATAGTGTATTATTTTAATTAACATAGTTTTTGCATTCTTTCAGGACGTAGGATGTGACTATGCAATCGACTCCAATGCTGTTGAAGATCGCTGTGGAGTGTGTCTTGGAGATGGTTCTGGCTGTCATACTGTGACAAAGATGTTTGATGCAAGTGAAGGGTCAGGTATGGTTACTTTTTTGCCATTAGGGAGAGGTTTTCACCTTTTCTCAGTTTAAAGCTTTGCATATGAATTAGAATGAAGTTGTAATGGATTACTTATGAACCCCTTGGAGCCCAATTATTTCAAGTCATGTTTTATTCAAGTTAGGTAAACAAGTTTAAGTAAATCACAATACATATACATTTTTGCCCAGAGAAGAGCTAACCAGAGTTTATATGCAACATTTAAAAAACAATAAAATCAAAAAACCGTAAAACCTATCTGCATTTCAAAAAAGGATGAGAATCTCCCATGCATGGCAGTGCGACCCATCCTGCAGCATCCAGCCGGAACATCGTCAACAAAGGCAAGTGCAACCGGGCCGCCCCTTGCCATGCTTTCTACTTGTTTTCTCTACCTCAGCTCTCACTCAGTTTAAACCGAATTAACATGGTTTTCTGTGAGGATTGCTCTGCTCCTCTTTCTCCATCTTTCATGAGGATAAAATGCTTAATGTGTGCTATGCCTACTAAAGGGTCAAACGCTACTCCTAATTGGGAATCAAACGCAGGTCAACATCTGGGTAAAAAAATAAAACAGCGCTACAACGGCAACAGCTCCAGACCCTCTGTTTTCTACGTCAGTTGCCACCCTTCTTATTCCAGCAATGGATAAAGATGTATTTTCCAATTTCCACAGAACAGGCTGCACAAAGGGATGCAGTGCAAGCAGCGAAAACCCCCGCTAGCTGTAACTCAGGCATCAGCAATGGCACTGCCACCATCCACAGAAGCAAGTCCAGTCGCAGGCTCATACCCTGCACACTGACTGAATACCTAAAAAAGGCACACTCATCTTCCACCCTAGCTATAAGATTGGACAACTACCAAATACAGCAAGACTGGCAGACGAAGGGCACAGCACCGCAAGACTACAACTTCAGGCTGCCTACGACAGCTTAGACTCTAGTGCAAGATCTGTAGCCGCAGTGACAGCAGCAAGGTGGATTGCCCATCTAATATGCCTTAATACAGAAGTTTAATCACCGCAATGTCCTTTTAAGATGATCTGCTATTTGGGTCTGTCCTGAAGTCAGAACTGGCACAACTGAAGGAAACCAAACAAACCCTAAAAAAACAAGGGACTAAAACATTCCTTTCTGGTCGCAAGGAGGTGCCTTGTTTCCCCAAGCCCTCCGCTTCCTAGGCAAAACCAGAAGTGGACCAGCATATCACCCTGACATTTCTCCACCCAACCCTACCCCAACCAATCATCTCTCCCTCCTACCCTTTGGGAACAGAGTATCTCACTTTTTCCATCTCACAAAGCATGGCTATCGTATACCATTCCGGTCACAACCCCCAAACACAGAAGTGATAGACATCCATATGGACTGGTCCTCCCTCAGCGGACTTGCTTGATAGCCCTATTCCACCTGGGGCTCCTGATAAGCTCTGAAAATCAGCTAAATCCATCTCAAAAACAAACTTTCCTGGGCACCACCCTCAACACAAGGCTAAACAAAGTCAGACTAACAGGTCGAATGCCAGCGCTACACTCCCTGGCAAGCCACTTCAAGCAAGACACAAAACAATCGTCCAAAGCCTTCCAAGCCCTCCTTGGCCACATAGCCTCAGTTATACATCTGCTTCAAGACACTTTCCTGCACCTGAGACACCTTCAACGGTGCCTCTTAGCTTCTTCCAGACACAATGAAAATACAAGTTACAACAAGCAGCAAAGGAGGCAACATGGTGGAATCAGTCAACCACACTTTCACAAGGTATACCATTGGAAGAAAACAACTGCCACAAAATACTCTACATAGATGCCTCCCTGACAGACTGAGGGGTCCACTCAGGGTACATCCAAGTACAAGGAAAATGGTCACTGCATCAAAGGGTGCATCACATCAACTATAAGGAACTCTTATCAATCTTATTCGCTGTGAAACACTTCAAGGCAACCTTACACAGCCGGAACATCCTCATCATAACAGACAACACCATAGTAGTCAAGTACATAAACCACCAAGGAGGCACAAAATCCTGGCAGCTCTGCAAACTGGCAATAAAGACGTGGTCGTGGTGCAGACCGCATAAAATCCCTCTCCTATTATGTATTCAGCACCCAAAATACACCAACAGGTCAAATTTTTGTGTCCTTTGGGGAGCATTGGGGAGGCCAATATCTAAACAAACCACCGCAAGCTGGAGACCTGCTACATCAAAGACATCAAAGCACACTCACTCGGTAATATCTTAATTCGGAATTTGTTAATCTTAAGAAATGTAACCATTAACCTTCAAGGTCGCTGCGTCCATGATTGCAGCAGATTTGAAGGACAAATGATGTTGAGATCTGTGACCATGGCCTCGGGGGTGGTCCATGACTGTGTCACAGGCTCGTCGAACGACTTTGATATATCTTATTCAGGTTTCGAGGTAAATACCCATGCGGTAATGGTTACATTTTTATTTCAAGGAACCAGGGTTATGATAATAAGCTGACATTTTTGTGCATTTTGACAGCTTACAAGGTTGTATTTTATATTGAGTTCATACAGCATACATGCCAGATACACATTTATAAGGCTTAAGTTTCCCAGGCAGCATAGTGGTTAAGAAAATCACATTAGTTAATCTGTTGTACTGTATTAGTATGATTATCTTACAAGTGTTTTTTTTACTCCCCATGTCTCCTGCTGGATGCAGAAATATCCAAGTGGTTCAAAGATTCTTGTCAATTTACTTTTCTCTGAGAGACTTATCATAGCTGTGTGTGAATCATCTGACTTTACCAATTGAAACACAGTACTCTATAACAAGAAGCTATAATCCTGCTGAAAAAGTATGCAAATCGAAAAGCTCCTTAAGATCTAAAAGCTGAGCTGTAATTTATTGCTGGAATATATCCATGCAGGAGACGAAAAACAGGTAAAAAGATCAAGTGTGGTCTGTGAGACGTCCCTCTAGGCACATAGATCCAGCTAGGCTATGGAGATAATCCCCTTCTGTTTTAGCATGAAAACGGCATTTTATACATTTTTCTAGTCTGACATGTAGTCTATCAGCACCACTGAAGGTTATGTTGGCCTGACCTCAGGACATCACTGATGTTGCAGGTCTTTTTAGCAGCTACTTGTCTAGTATTCTTGATTATTTCCAACATGTTATCTGTTAAAGGCATGGAGAAACCGCTGCAGCATGCGATCATAGAGTGGTTAGAGACATCTGTAGTGCAGGGACGTGTACTGGAAGGCTAAAGGTCTGATCAGAATGTTTCAGAACAAAGACAACGCAGTCAAGGCTATCGCTTGCTTCCCGAAATGCTTGCCCTAAACCTGCATACAGGGGGTTTCTTTGTTTCATTTTAAAGGTAATGTAATGGGAGCCGAAAGTTGCAGAAAGCCGAGGCTGTAGTTGCATTTTAGATTTTCTTGACCTCAGTAAAACCCCAGTTTTAGAAATTGATAAATATTTAATCTACAGTGAACATTTGTGTAGAATAAAATAGCTAATTCTTTAAAAAATAAAATAAAGCACTGTACTGTAATACCACCTTGTGTCAAATTGATTAGAAAAACAATTTCAAGCAATTAAAGCAGTAGAAGCAAACATTGTATAGGAAACATGCACTTTCATTAAAAAAAATTAAAAAAAACTCTTTGTAGTTCTTAAACGTTATCTCCATACCTTTGATTGAACTTTTCAATAATAATGAGACAAAACAGCTGCCTGTTAACTCATATTTCAAATACAAAAATAAAAACATGCTTTCCCTAACAGGTGTAACATTATCTTGCTTATGCCAGTGGTGCTATGTACAAATTGATATGCTTTTTTTTAACATGGAGATTTGGATATGTTTTTCACTTATTAAACACCAAGATAACACCAAAAGATATCATAAGATGAAAGGTTGCAGCTTTAGAGAAGTCTGTTAATGCAAGCCTGATGAGTTGTGAAGGCTAGTTAGTCTTTGATTATTTTAATTAAAGGGTAACTCCAAAATATTTTTTACTTATTATTTTGTCTAATTATTATATTGTTCAATGCTTGTATCTTTGTAAACAAAGTGTTATAAATTTAAATGTAAATGGTGCTGGTTTTTCAATAGAATAGAACCAAATGGTTTTTGCTTTACACAGTATCAAGGTATGCTGAAGAACATATTACCATTGGAGGAGGGGGGAGCTCAAATTCATGTTCTGTTTCCTTTTAGGCTACGTCGACGTGGGCTTGATTCCGAGGGGTGCGAGGGATATAGTAGTAAAAGAGGTCAAGGAATCTGGGAACTTCTTGGCCTTGAGGAGTGAAGATCCAGAGAAGTATTACCTGAATGGCCAATTCATTATCCAGTGGAATGGAGAATATAAAGCAGCTGGAACAATTTTTTTCTATGAGAGAAGTGGGAATCTGGAGAACCTGACTTCACCAGGACCAACTAAGGAGCCTGTGTGGTTACAGGTACAGTGCTACATTGTACAAATGGATTACTGTGGCTGTGAAATCAATGAACAGGATCACCTTGAGAGTGTGACCTTTCTCTCAAGGATTTTTTGTTTGTTTGTTTGTTTAATGATAATTTATGATATACAAGTATGTGCCATTTTCTTCCATCTAAATGCAATGAACTGATATAGTATGTATATGAAGCTGGACACAACATAAATATAGTTACTGTTATAGAGGTTTTACAATTATGAACCTTTTTACCCAATCAATACAAATAGATTTACAAACATTAGTCCTGGAAATGAGCTCTAAATCACAGGAAAGTCACCTCTAACATTCCCTTTAACAATTCAGAACAGATGACTTAGCTTTCCCCTTGCCTCATTGTTATAAAAGCAACTACATGTTCAGTATGTCTGTAATGAAACTTGGCTTCTTGTCATGAATAGCTACTGAGAAAATGTTTTCTCTCAGAATGACACAGTGGCAAGGGAGTATGTAAACTGGATTGCCAACTACATCCCAAGGTTCTTTCATTTTGGTTAAATACAGTTAAGATACAGTTTACAATAATGTATAGCATTTTAGTAAAGAGACACCGAGCAACTATAGTTTAAAACTGAACAGTAATTGTGGAACACTACAGCATTGAGCCTCCCAGCTGTTTCCATTTTCTCACATAAGGCTGCCAGAATCTCTTTGGAAAGACATTCAGCCCTTACCAAAATGGTAGGGCTGGCACACTAACACATCAGCATACCCTACATATAAATGCCTACAGTATGTCCTTTTGTAATTAGAAAATAACATACTCTATCCATTCCTTTCTAGCTGCTTTTTCAGGAGAGAAACCTGGGAGTGAAATATGAGTACACTATAAAAAAACACCAGAAAAAAGAAAATGAGGTTGAAGAACCAGAATATATATGGAAGTATGGAGCCTGGACTGACTGCACTGTCACTTGCGGGACAGGTAACTTAAAAAACACATATATATATACAGTACTGTGCAAAAGTTTTAGGCAGGTGTGAAAAAATGCTGTAAAGTAAGAATGCTTTCAAAAATAGACATGTTAAGAGATTATATTTATCAATTAAATAAATGCAAAGTGAGTGAACAGAAGAAAAATCTAAATCAAATCCATATTTGGTGTGACCACCCTTTGCCTTCAAAACAGCATCAAGCATCAATTCTTCTAGGTACACTTGCACACAGTTTTTGAAGGAACTCGGCAGGCAGGTTGGCCCAAACATCTTGGAGAACTAACCACAGTTCTTCTGTGGATTTAGGCAGCCTCAGTTGCTTCTCTCTCTTCATGTAATCCCAGACAGACTCGATGATGTTGAGATCAGGGCTCTGTGGGGGCCATACCATCACTTCCAGGACTCCTTGTTCTTCTTTACGCTGAAGATAGTTCTTAATGACTTTCGCTGTATGTTTGGGGTCGTTGTCATGCTGCAGAATAAATTTGGGGCCAATCAGATGCCTCCCTGATGGTATTGCATGATGGATAAGTGCCTGTACTTCTCAGCATTGAGGAGACCATTAATTCTGAACAAATCACCCACTCCATTTGCAGAAATGCAGCCCCAAACTTGCAAGGAACCTCCACCATGCTTCACTGTTGCCTGCAGACACTCATTCGTGCACGCTCTCCAGCCCTTCGGCGAACAAACTGCCTTCTGCTACAGCCAAATATTTCAAATTTTGACTCATCAGTCCAGAGCACCTGCTGCCATTTTTCTGCACCCCAGTTCCTGTGTTTTCGTGCATAGTTGAGTCGCTTGGCCTTGTTTCCACGTCGAGGTATGGCTTTTGGCCGCAAGTCTTCCATGAAGGCCACTTCTGACCAGACTTCTCCGGACAGTGGATGGGTGTACCAGGGTCCCACTGTTTTCTGCCAGTTCTGAGCTGATGGCACTGCTGGACATCTTCCGATTGCGAAGGAAGTAAGCATGATGTGTCTTTCATCTGCTGCAGTAAGTTTCCTTGGCTGACCACTGCGTCTACGGTCCTCAACGTTGCCCGTTTCTTTGTGCTTCTTCAAAGAGCTTGGACAGCACATCTGGAAACCCCTGTCTGCCTTGAAATTTCTGCCTGGGAGAGACCTTGCTGATGCAGTATAACTACCTTGTGTCTTGTTGCTGTGCTCAGTCTTGCCATGGTGTATGACTTTTGACAGTAAACTGTCTTCAGCAACCTCACCTTGTTAGCTGAGTTTGGCTGTTCCTCACCCAGTTTTATTCCTCCTACACAGCTGTTTCTGTTTCAGTTAATGATTGTGTTTCAACCTACATATTGAATTGATGATCATTAGCACCTGTTTGGTATAATTGTTTAATCATACACCTGACTATATGCCTACAAAATCCTGACTTTGTGCAAGTGTACCTAGAAGAATTGATGCTGTTTTGAAGGCAAGGGTGGTCACACCAAATATGGATTTGATTTAGATTTTTTTCTGTTCACTCACTTTGCATTTAGTTAATTGATAAATATAAACTATTAACATGTCTATTTTTGAAAGCATTCTTACTTTACAGCATTTTTCACACCTGCCTAAAACTTTTGCACAGTACTGTATATATATATATATATATATATATATATATATATATATATATATATATATATATATATATATATATATATATATATATATATATATATATATATATATATATATATATATATATATATATATATGGAGGGATCAGTCTGTATGTCATGTGATTTATATATGCATTGAGAGAGAGAGAGAGAGACTCAAATTAGAGCTTATCCAACAGTTATGAAACATGATAATCATTCTTTAGAACATTGAGTTTAGTTTCAGAATTTCTGATTTTCTAAGGGCACTTTCACACCTAGTTCACTTGCAAGTGATTCAAATCATGGTTCACTTAAATTGAGTTTCTTTTAAAGTGAATTCAAATGTGTTTGTTTGGTTCACTTGCAACTTCTTCCAGACTATTGAATTCTGTTGGTTTCACATTGCACTTTTCCAAACGCACTCGGCTCTCTTGCTGATTACTAGAGCAGAAGTTCTCTCTGCAAAATCTTTTTTCATCATGTACAACATGGAGAATACTTTGTGTTGTGCTGTTGTCATTTCATATTTTCCTATGACTTTTGCCTTGTGGCAGTTTTGCTATTCTGCTTAAAGAACGCAGCATGCTGCGATAGTAAATCTCAAACTGGTATTGGCATGATTTCATTGAATAGCCCCGGCTTGCGCCAGTTAGTAAATCAGCCCCACAGTTTTTTTTTGTGATATGCTGTTGTGTACATGTGACATTTATGGTGTTCTTGTTTGATGTGTTTTTGACAAGCCCATGCGCTGCATATGTGTGACAGTGGCGATTCACATTGCAAAAGCTGAAAAGGAGAAAAGTGAAAAACATCAAGCGAACCGAGACCACCATTTCAAGTGATCAAACTAACTAGATGCGAAAGTGCCCTAAAAGTCTAAAAAGTTAACTGCCAATGCTGCCTGTCATCTATTTAAGAACTAGTTTAGCAATTAAGCCATTTTTTAAAACACTTTTTCTGCAATTTCACAGCTGTATGAATGACCTATGGTTGTACTGCGAAGTAACATTTAGATAATAATGAACATAAAAAACAGTGCTGCTTGTTTATAGTTGACCTTTTATAAACTTCCTACACACGATATTAATTGAATTGTTTTTCAGCAGAATGCACTACATTGAAATGCTTCTGTAGTTAACATTTGGAACATCTGTTTAAGAAGCAGACAATGCAGAGAAATATAATGAAAAATGAAATTAAAAATACATGCTGTTAAATTGAGAGAAGCATGGAGAATGAGATCATCAGATCTGAGTTGAGTTGTCAATTTAGAAAGAAAATGATTGTTGATTTTCTGTGTGAGCATTTTCTAGATGGAGGCAACTGTGTTTTTTCTTGGAGTTTGTACCCACCATGTCCTTGTTATTAAGGTTGAGTTCACTGTGGGTTCATTACAAACTGTCTCAGTTCAGTTACTTTGGTTTGAAACAATTAATCAGTTTGCTTGCTGTTTACTCTTACCTGGAAGCAAATGTACTGAGTTTGTTTGAGCATGTAATGGAGTTCAGTTTTTTTTTTTTTTTAATTTTTATTTCTGTGTTTTTTCAGGTCTGCCTTCATTTGTGTTCACATTGCAACTTGCAAGTGAGCTCAGTTCATTTGTGTTATGATTAGTGGACAGGATGTTTACACTGTATAAGGATTGTGGTTTCATTGACTATATTTATTAATTACATCTTAGTCCTGCAATATTTATTCCCCTAAATATAACATGTATTAATAAAGTGATTCAAGACTTATGATACCGATATTAAACAGAATGTAGACAGAATATTCAGCAGGGTTTAGACAGAGTTCATTGGTTCCAAATAAGACAGATTCATTGGCTCCAAATAAGACAGATCAACAAACACTTTGCAACAGGAGACCCGTGCGATGTAGCCGGGCCTGTTGGGAGCGCAGGATGTCAACCAGGCGGGTACAGCAGCAGGCAGAGCCATGGCGACTGTGCAGTGACGTCTGGGCCACCAGGGGGAGCGGAGCAGGAGACCAGATGACCAATTGTGCCTGGTGGTGCAGCGACCTGGGAGTCAGGCCCAGTGACCAGAGGAGCCTGGGTAGAGAGAACTGACTCACAGGTGCCTGAATGTTGCACAAGGGTGGTGGTTGGGCTATGGTGATTGTGATCTCCTTGACTGCTCCGCCTTCCCCTCTGATTCTCGGGATGACACCAGCTCCTCTCCCTCTGATACTGTATACGGCAGTGGCTCCTCCCCCTGGCTCAGGAGACGGCAGTGGCTCCTCCCCCTGGCTCAGGAGACGGCAGTGGATCCTCCCCCTCGGGCTCTGGAGACGGCAGGCTCCTCCCCCTATGGCACTGGAGACGGAAGCGGCTCCTCCCCTTTTGGCTCTGGAGATGACGGCAGCTCCTCTTCTTTTTGCTCTGGAGACGACAGCAGCATTGTCAGTAGCTTAACTGGGCTGCTGCGCCAGACAAAACTGATCTGGGTAGCGTAAAAGAAAAGACTCCTGGGTGGCGAAGAGATATTGGCCCCTCTAGCAAACACCAAAGAGAGACGGAGTAAAGGGGGGATAGGTATACCTTCAATGCGTTGGAAAAGTATTTTACCAGCTGCCTTGTCAGCCAGCTGTATTGATGATGGAGAAGTGAGAAGAGGTCTGGTCCATGGAGATGAGGGAGTAGATGAGCAGCTGGAGGAACCCCTTGGTTACAATTATTCACATATTTTTTTAAAGAACAAAATTGTATAAGTATGCTGAGCAAGTTAACAGCAGAGTAACTTATTAGGATGTGTTAGTGCCATTCAAAAATTAAATAAACAATCTTATGGATTTGGATTATGTGAATTCAAAATGAATCACTTTTGCAGTGCATACAATATTAGGTATTATTCTTGTGATATTCAGTCGGAATTCATTATAAATTTTCAGCCGTCATTTTAAAGTGTTATCTTTTATATTTGTACATTTTAGACTTATTGTTTTCATGCTACTGTAAATGTATGAAGATAAATGACAATAAATGTCCTTAAATATTTTGCTTGTGTACAGTAGTTGGTCAAGTAATATCAAGTGATGAAACAAGTTATTTAAACAACTTTAATTGCATTTTGACAGCTCGTCATGAGTGAGAACCCAAAAGCACTTGTAACAAGACACTTAATGCAAATGAATGTAATTACTTACAAATCATTAACCTGTGTTGAAATTTGATGTTATTATTATTTGTTTATTTAGCCGACGCCTTTATCCAAGGCGACTTACAGAGACTAGGGTGTGTGAACTATGCATTAGCTGCAGAGTCACTTACAACTACACCTCATCCTGAAAGACGGATCACAAGGAGGTTAAGTGACTTGCTCAGGGTCAATGAGTCAGTGGCTGAGGTGGGATTTGAACTGGGGACCTCCTGGTTATAAGCCTGTTTCTTTAACCACTGGACCACACAGCCTCCTGTGTCTACTTCAATTGATCTGACTGCTGTTGTGCAGTCAATAGAAGGTGTTGTGCACCTATAGAGGTTTGTGAGTAGTATTCTTTAAATTCAATCTGTGATCATTTATTTTATATTATCTAGTAAATTCATTTGTAATTGTTCCTCTACTGGTTTGCTACATTGCATTTATAGAGCAGAACTCATTAATGGAACTACACAATCATCTGACATGTATTCATACTGAGAATAGCAACCCCATATGCAATGCATGTCCACCCATTGGATAGTGATCCAATTCATCTTTTGACCCACTTTTTTTTTTAAAGCTTTTCTACACAACATAATCCATCAAACTATAAACTAATTAAAAGTGGCCTGGTGTACAAACAGAAATGTGATATATCCTCATTTTGTCCATAGATAAAACAGCATTGCACACAACATGAGTTTGAAAATCCAAACAGCTTTATCATTTTAATGAGATTGTTGTTTGCTCACTGTATCTTAATTTAAAAATGTGCCGAAACACCCTACTGTGTCAGAATGGCTATTCTCTAGCAGTCTATTGTAAACTCAAGCAGACAAGGTGAACTTTCTTTGATTAAAGCAGAGAAAAGTCTGACACAATAACACAGAAGTTTGCAATCCAAAACATTTTCTAAATTGAAATTTATTATTTTTGTTTCAGTGTTTACCAGAAGTAAAATAAATCTGATGGTAATGATTTCCATTACATGAGAGTAGATGTTAAAACTTCATGCTGATTTGAACTTGGCTCTCGCCAAGATAAGCACCAACTAAGACGTAGCTTCACAGTAAACTAATGTGATCCATATGTGTCTCCATCCATTTGCGCTTCCTTCCATATGATGATGTAGATATCCTTCTGTCTGGTGTTGATGGCTGAAGTGTAATGCTGGCTCCAGGGATCAGCTTATTTTGCCTCCCTAGCGCATCAGCACACACAACGGCAGCGATGCTGGCTCCGGGATCAACCATAGTGCGGTCTCCCCAGCGCATCAGCATGACAACCGTCTGGATTGAGCTAAGTAGGGTACATCTCTGGGGTCTTCAAGTGGGCACCTTCCATCCTCGGTGTTTCGTCGACTAGCCCACGACACCTCAAGAGGGCTCGACGGTGATTCTGGCGTCCCAGCATCACCCCCTCCGTCTCCCACTCAACTCAGCCCAGCTTACTTACCTGTACATCAGCCTTTCTTTCTTTCTATTATGCTTGAGATCCCCAGCCAGAATCTTTCCGTCTCAACCACAGCCAGTTGCTGCTCCTCTCTGCTGCTTCAGATAAGTTCTTCACTGTGCGACTTAACTCTTGGCCATTGAATCCGACATCTCTGAGAAACCGGGTTGTAGAGTGTGCCACAAATCCTCGACATCCCACTTCCACTGGGTAAACCCAGACTCTCCATCCTCGCTGTTCCGCTTCAGTGGCTAGTTGAGCATACCGCTAATTTCTTCCTCTCATCACGCCTCATCTACAGCATCCTCCCATGGCACTGTTAACTCTACCAGGTGAACAAGGTGCTGATCCAGACCACAAGACAATATCTGGTCGAAGGTTTGTGGTGGCAATCTCAGGTGGAAAAATAAGCCGTTGACCAACATCTGCCAGCATTTTCCAGTCTCTAGCAGCTTCCAGTTGTCCTGGGCGAGGATTGGTTTTAACAGCTTTTCTTGGTGGTTGCTCTCCTGGGTGGAGGAATGTTGTCTTTTGTGTGTAATGTTTTAATGGAACAGGTGGCAACTTATTGGTCATGTTACGCTTGTCTTCCAATGCTAAGGCCAAACATCGCAGCACCTGGTCATGGCGCCAAGTAAACCGTCCTTGGCTAAGAGCCACCTTACATCCTGTCAAAATGTGCTTTAATGTTGCAGGTGATGAACACAAAGGACATGAGGGATCCTCTCCTACCCAGAGGTTTAGGTTCTGTGGTGATGGGAGAACATCATATGTTGACCTTATAAGGAAACTGATCCTGCTCTGTTCCATTGACCATAGGTCTTGCCAGCCAATCTTGTGTTGTTCCACACTCTCCCATCTCATCCATTCTCCCTGCTTGCCCTGGGAAATGGCCTTTATACACCTCATCCTCTCCTCCTGCTTTTGCACCTCGTTGACTACAAGCTTCCTCCGTTGCTGGGGCTGCCTTGTGCCATGTAGGAGGAGCTAAACTGAGACCAAGACCCCTCTTCCATGCTGAACTTGCCCCATGATATCACCAATTCGAAGGGCAGCCTTTGCATCCTCCACAGCTTTCTTTGCCACCCACTTTCTTCCAGTTTTCAACACAGGTGCTGCCTCCCTTACGCATTTGTCGCGTGACTCTACTAATGTCATTTCCAGTCGGACCTTGGCGCACTTAAAATCCTCGGTTAGAGCGGAGACAGGTAGCTGCAGTATTCCTTTACCATAAAGTCCCACCCTGCTGAGGCAGCGTGGAACTCCCAACCATTTCCTGATGTGTGAACTGATTAAAGCTTCCAGCTTCTCTACTGTTGTCAAAGAAACCTCGTACACAGTCAGTGGCCACAGCAACCTTGGCAGTAGGCCAAACTGAAAGCACCAGAGTTTTAGTTTGCCTTGTAAAGCACTGCTGTCTATGCTCTTCAACCCTTCCACAGCTTGTTGTCTAACTTCTCCCACACGAACTGTGTCCTTTAGATCCCCGTCGTACCATCTCCCAAGGCTCTTCACTGGCTTCTCAGACACTGTTGGTATTGCCTCACCATTAAAGAAGAACGTTTTATCTACTACTTTACCTTTAATTATAGAGATGCTCCTTGATTTAGTGGGCTTGAATTGCATTCGTGCCCATTCAATGTTATTGGTTAATTTGCCCAATAACCGATTAGTGCAGGCTACTGTCATGTCATCCATGTATGCTCGAATTGGTGGTAGTCGTATTCCAGAAGCCAAGCGCTCTCCTCCCACTACCCATTTTGATGCCCTAATGATTACTTCCATTGCCATGGTAAAAGCCAGTGGAGAAATGGTGCATCCTGCCATTATTCCAACTTCTAGGCATTGCCATGTAGTGCTGAAGGTGAAGGTAAACTCAAGCAGACAAGGTGAACTTTCTTTGATTAAAGCAGAGAAAAGTCTGACACAATAACACAGAAGTTTGCAATCCAAAACATTTTCTAAATTGAAATTTATTATTTTTGTTTCAGTGTTTACCAGAAGTAAAATAAATCTGATGGTAAAATTATAAATAGCATTATTCAGACTTCACTGAAAGCATTTCTGTGTGATGGATCTAGCTGAAGGAACTTTTCACTCTTAAACATGATAACGCTTTTCTTCAGACATTTGCCTGTAAATCTCAAGAATAACCCAGTGCCTTTGGCTAATGACCTAATGTCTTGCTTTCGCATATTGTAAGGCTTCAGGAGTCCTGTGTGTCCAAAATAATTTAATTTGCATTTAACAAAATGTTATTTTTCATCAAACTGCTACATATTTGGAGCATATCCTTCAACACCATACGTAAATTTACCACAATGTTTGTTGTTCTACAATGTTGTTCAGTATCATGTTGAACTAATTTAAATTGCTCAATTGTGCATTACTGTAGGCTCATTAATGATTATTTGGTTAATGGAAAATGTGCATGGACAATTAAATATATTGTTCGACATTAATGTTTTTTGTTAATGGAACATTGATATGTAGAAATGCATATATTGTTCAACATCAATATTTTTTGTTAATGGAAAATGTGTATGCAGAAATAAATACATTCTTTGACATTAATGATTATTTTGTTATTTTATAATTTATATGCAAGAATAAATAAATTATTCAATGATATGCCTGCATTTACCAATAAGCTTAGGTAAATTATAAGATTAACCTGTAAATGTGTGAAAAACAATCTATTTCTTCATAAATTCAGACATTTACCACCTTATTTGGTAAATGTTGACATTTACCGGTAAAACTTAAGATTGACCAAATTTTGACTTTTACCGTAACATTTAGGACTGAGAAGAAGGACTAAAGGACAAGTTAGTAGACCATTACTTGCCTGTATGATTAAAATGGAAGTGTTTTGGATCCATCTCTATAGCATAGCTTTTGACATCTGAGCATTTAGCAGTTGCTCTGTACTGAGAATTGTAAATTGACCTTAAGCAAAGCATTGTGTTGGTGTTTGACATGATGGATATTGAATTGCATAACATACACAAGGCAACTGTGTTTTACCAATTTTTGGGTCAATGGAGTTTGAAAGTTCTTACTTATTCCCTTAATATTTCTTTCCCACTGAGAAGCAAATGCTTGTGAAACTTACTGTCAGGATACAAAAAAATGCGTTTCATATCTAGAAATTGTCCATTTTAAAAAACCTGCCAGCAAACCACTGATAATTTTGTTTAAGTGAGGAAGGGCAAGATTGAGATTTGAAACCAACTCTATTGCTCATTTTGAAAATTACCACAGAGCTCTTGTGAACGCTTCAAATATTTCCTTCCAGGACCCGTGCACCTACTTTATACTGGTGAAAAATGTGGAAGTAGGGAAGATATCGAGAGATGGGTCTTGTGTTTATCTAATTGCAACCCGCAGGGTGCATATCCTTAAACTAATTTACACCGATCAATAGCTTTGGTGTATTTTAAGGTTCTTAATGGATTCATTAGATAAAAACAAATCTACTGAGTAGATGGTTTACAAAAGTTTGAATACATCTCTGATCAGTGAAATAAACAATTAATTGATATAAGTCTCTGATTTCAATATCCAAGCTGAACATTCATTTAGATAAATATTAAAGCTTATTAATACAGTATAGATATGCAAATTAGCATTCAAGCTGTTATATAAATCAGTCATTGATGTTTCCCAAACATTTATGTTAGGCTTACCAATATCTAATTACTGTATATGATGAAAAAGTGATCAATCAATAAGTCTGGGCAGCAGTGTGGAGGGTTCTGGACTCTTGACCGGAGGATCGTGGGTTCGTTCCCAGGTGGGGGATACTGCTGCTGTACCCTTGAGCAAGGTGCTTTACCTGGATTGCTCCAGTAAAAACCCAACTGTATAAATGGGTAATTGTATGTAAAAAATATGTGATATCTTGTAACAACTGTAAGTCCCCTGGATAAGGGCATCTGGTAAGAAATAAATAATAATATTCAGCAGTATTAGAGATATCATGCAATGATTAATATCAGTACAACTCTAATCCTAAGATGTTTATTGTGGGATGGCCACAGCATGTTTTCTGTTTAAAAGTGAATAATGCTTCATTATATATAATTACAAAATAGTTTTTAGGTCCTCATTAAAAAAACGGACCTTTATGCACTGATTGTGCCAGTCCATTCATCTGTTTATCACTCTACATGGTGAGCACGGTAACTGCCTTGATTTTGGATCAATTTTCACCAAACTTTTATCATAGCATCTGATAGACATTTTGGTTACATGCATAGCTATAATCTAATAAACTCTCGATATTATAACAAATAGTGCACTGGTTAATAGACCTGCAGGGATAGATAAGTATAAATATATATACGGGGAAAACTTTAGTTTTATCAAACTAACAATTTTTAACAAAACATGAGTTCAGATATTCTTTACTGCAGGGCAATGTTAATGATTGGCTTGATTTGCAGGGTTATTATTAGGCATGGACTGTGTTTTAGTAAAGTATTTGTTTCTCGTAACCACAAGAACAAGTGTAAAAACTACTGTAGCTCTGTTATAAAACATCACATAAAGGCATCATATTTCATGTGTAGCTTTTCTTCATCTCCCAATTCTTACTAGGTTAATACAGTATGCATATTTTCTTTATTCTATGCATATAGTATGTCAAACATATTATTGTGGTCAATTTTCTCAGATTTCTCAGAAGCCTTAACAAAACCATTAGATTCTGTTGTGGTTATGTGGACACTGCCAGGAGATTTAGTGTCAGATAATTCATTTTCATTTGGTTTCTGATTTTCAGGAGTTCAACGACAGCCTGTCAGATGCATAGAGAAGGGGAGTGGGGTGGTGGAAGAGACATTGTGTAACCCAGAAACACGCCCTGAAGGCAGGCAAAAGAAGTGCAAAAACCAGGACTGCCCAGCACGGTGAGGCTAAATCAGAAATAAGTATTCAAAGCTAAGACTTCAGAGATCAGTTGTGTATTGTTATTATCAAGCTTTTTAGTTATTTACAATTGCTGTTGCATTTGTTTATATATATATATATATATATATATATATATATATATATATATATATATATATATATATATATATATATATATATATACTATGTTGCCATGGAAACAGAATACAATATTGCAAAAATATAACCTTGTAATCTGCATGTGCATTTGTAAGTACATGCAAAAAATGTAATCCTTATATCATGATTCTCCCTGGTCAGCAGCTTCATTTTAAAATAAACTGTTGCCATTATCATTCACTACAACAAGCACAGGCCTGTACAACGGAGAAGAAATAGTACATTCAAAGTAAAGATATAGCAATTCAACCAAACAATGACAAGAACTCTGAAACAATGGCTTGGTTTACATGCGGTTTGGAAATTCCAAATTCTCTCTCCATTGCTGTGAGTGTGTTACTTTGCAGCGCATATCACTCATATGCCTCATACTATAGGAAGTGTGCAGCCAAAAAATGGTACGGCTAAAAAGGGTGGGTAAATCGCTTTCTCACACTAAAAAGGGTGGGTAAATCGCTTTCTCACACTAAAAAGCAGCGCAAATTGGACAAAAATGACGGCCGTACCATATGTTCACGAGACTTCAGCAGTGAAGATCCCATGACCTTGCGCAACGTTCTATGATAAACTAAAGGCCGTACCAAGCAATTATTTATTAAGAACCGAGATCTGCTGAAAGTAATCCTGGCAAGCTTCTATGACCAAACTGAAAAAGAAATTGAAAACACAATGAAAAAACACTTGCTGATATAAATCACAAAAAGTCGTATTTGCATGCTGTGGGAGAATCAAGAGAAGTTCACCAGATGCTTGAAAAAGTCTTGGACAATCTTTTGAATTTCATCTTGTCAGTAAAAAAGAAAAATGGGGAAGACTTTGAACAATGTGTTTATTTTTAATTTATTATTTCTTCTCTGTTGTTCTGTGCTTATTGTAGCGAGAGCAATAATGGTGGAGTTTCATTTTAATGTTAATCATCTTTGTATGCTTTAAGAAATATATGGGTACATAAATATTCTTATCATGCAATAATAATGTCTAATAATGCATATTATGGTGTGATAATATATTCTGACCCATGCATTATTCTATCTGTATTGAATTAACACATTTTTGTCTTCCCATTTATACTGCTATATATTTAATTGTCTCCCTTTTGCAGGTGGTGGGTTGGGGAGTGGCAAGCCTGTTCCATGACCTGTGGTCCTTCTGGTCTCAAGAAGCGCACAGTCTTTTGTATTCGAACAGTTGGGGCTGAAGAACAGGCACTGCCGCCTTCAGAGTGCAGGCACCTACTCAAGCCAAAGCCCCAGGTGCCATGCAATAGAGATGTGCTGTGCAGCTCACATTGGATTGTGGATAACTGGAGCGAGGTAAGAATCTGTTACGAAACCTTGTTAAATTCTAGACAGTTTTGTGTAAATTCCAAGAATTATATACATTGATTTATGGTAAGTTGAAGTGTAAGTTAAATTTTAGCACTAAAAAAAAACACACAAAAAAAACTTTGTATTAAAGCATGGAAAAAGCATTGTAAAAATGGGGACCCAATAAACAGTAAAATTACCATGGTTTTATGGAGTAGTTTGAGAAATTCTCACTCTTTATGTTATTAACATCATGGGAAATGTTTAACCCTAAAGCACTTGCATTGTAATGGGTAAAAGGGGGTCAGTACAAGAACGAGAATGCTGTATATCTCACACATTATTTAATGTACACAAAAAAAAACAGCAATGCAGAAAACTAAAAAAAAGCTTAATAAAATAATAGAAGCCACTAAAAGTTAAGGAGGCTGAAGTAAAACGTTTTACTTTCAGCAGCTTTCTACAAATAATTATGCAATATTTTCTTAGATGCCTGGAGCTAAAGATATCCAACATTATTTCACAGATAACCTCAGCAAAAGAAGCTTACAGCATTGGTAACATTGGTAACTTTCACAGTCAGCCTCTAACATTTTCACACTCTGTCTTTCTCCTGCATATGGAAAATCCCTACAGGCAAGAGCCTCAGGTTGTTGAGAGTCTTCTAGCCTGAAGCATAAACACATTTGTTTCCAAGAGTCATGAGGGACACTTATGGTTTAAACTTAATTTTAAAAACAGAGTCGCTATAGCGTGAATATAAAGTATTTTACCACTTAGATTAACCCAAAGTAAGCTAAAGTGAAATTTTGAATATAGTGAGAACTGGTTAGGCCAAACATACTACTTCTATAGAAACTGAAACACCACCAACGCATTACCAGAATACAGTACAAATACTTTCGACACTACTCCAAATAATTCAAGGATATTTAGAGACGTGTGTATTAAGATGTTTTAAATCTTCAAATCCTGTATTGAAGTCATGTTTTACAACCCTCTAGTGTCATTGGGCGTTGTTTCAATAAAAATGTGTAATGTTTTACATACAGAAAATTTCGCGAGCAAGAAATGTTTGCTAATTTCACGTTTATTAAATCCGTAAAATTAATGTGCCGTGAAATATATTATTCATTAAAAGAAAAAGAGGCGCAAACATTTCTTGCCACGAAAATGTACCTTGAAGGCCATTAGCGAAATTAAGTTGCAGCAAATATATCCTGTTTTACAGTATCTAAATATCAGTGTTTATAGACAGTAGACAAGATAAACCAGATATTTTTTAAACTATTTAAAACTTGTGGTCAGAGATGCTCATTTATACACATGTAGCGCCCTCTGGTGGGTGTGAGATAAAACCATAATGGGTGATTCATTTATCTGTTAAATATAGATTCAAATGTACAAATGTATTAATTTAACAGAATATGCAGTGTTGTAGTTTAGTGTAAATTACTAACTCTCTCCTATATATATATATCTTCTTATAAATGTTTTAAATAATGCACAAGGTGTAAAAGTGCCCCTTCTGTCCCCATTGTTTATACAGCACAAAGTGTTTTATAAAAGGTGAGAGTGCATGTATCATTTACTTTGTCAGTTGTGACCAGTATTATCCTCTTGTCCACTTCAGTTGCTGTTATACTTTAACATTTTCAAGTTATGAGTGAAATAAAAAAGAAAACATTCTAAAATGGTGTACTATAGCTTACCTACATATTTAATTAATTGCCCTGTCTGTCTTAATCTGTCCAGCTCTTCTGAATAGCAAGTAAAAATACAGTTGAAAGCACAAAGTGGTATACATAATGGTGAACTAAATACTATAAATGATTGTATCATCCCAGAGTCCCTCTTTCCATCCTCAAATCTGTGATAATGTAGTACTTATTGCTTGACCCTTTCTATACTACATATTTCTTGCACCCAGAATGGAATATCATTTTTCTGCCGTCATATCATCAGAGTGCTATGCGTTTCTAGGTTTTGAACTCCCTTTTACACTCCCTTGTCTACTGTACTCCTGTTGCAGATCTTGTGTTAATAAATGCTTATGGCACAACTTCCTAATAAATAACGCAAGGGACAATGGAACTCATTAAAAAAAAAGCACCGAGCTACACAGACTTATTTGAATAATTTCAAAACAGCTTATTCTGTTTATACTTTACTTTTTTTTTTTTTTTTTTTTTACAAATATTAATATTAATATAAATCCTTTGCTTGCGGTCTTTCAGATCATTGAATCGGATCCCGCTGTTGGAATGTATTTTAATACAAAAAACTGGTAGTTCTCTAACAATAATTATAGTAGGTATAGCCTTTCTTTGAAAATGAATTGCTTTTGAGTTAAGAATTGTACAGCTTTTACCATTTAGTTTTACAATGAATGAAGTTCATATTATAATGAAGCTGTGATCGCATTGCTGAGCAAGGAGGGGTAACCATGAAACAGAGCACCTGTTAATAGTATGTAGTTTTTAAATAATTACAACTGCAGCACAGTACATTAACAAATCTATTTTGTGCTATAAGGGAATCTTAATAGAAACATTTCATAAATAATTACATTTAACCATCCTCAGAGATAAAATAAAAAGAGGGATGACAAATGCTGTAAACCTGGATAGCCACCATTAGGAGAGTAAAATGATAACGCTTCTGTTGAATCTTTCTAAAATCTTACAAAGTCGCTTTAAACACCCTTTTTGATGCAATGCACATTCTTATGATGTGTGTTATCTGAAATATTAGCATAGCCCCTCCTTGGCACGGCACATAGAAGTTTGTTGTAAACCCATTAGAAATAAGGACATGGGCAAGTGTATTCTTTTCAGGAATAATAGCGCTATATCAGATCTTGCTACCTCTATTTTTTTTGTAAGCATTTCTTTACAATATGTTCTACACTTGAGCACATGAGAAAAGTTGACCCATCAAGGCTTGTCCCTTGTTACCACACTATTTTCCCCTAGAGAGGAGAACTAATTTAAAATCATAGACTCTTGTCTTTTTTTTATGTTCCCAGTGTTTTAGATTCTACCATTTCACCTGGTAGGCTATTCCATACATTTATAATTCTCTGTAAAAAAAAAAAGTGCTTCCTACCTTCTGTTTACTCAGCTTCCACTAATGCCCTCTTGTTCTCTCTGTGCTAAATCTGAAGTAATGTCTTGGTTTAACTTTATCTATACCATTTATGATTTTCTTTTTTTTCTTAGGCTGAAGAGATTTAATTATTTTAACCTTTTGTCATATTTAAGTCCTGGGATCAGCCTAGTTGCCCTTCTCTGTACCTTCTTGAGTGCAATGATCTTTTTTGTAGTGAGGTGTCCAAAACTGAACATAGTGTTCTAAGTGGGGTCTAACTAGGGCGTTGTATAATCTTAGCATCATCTCTCTAGACTTGTATTCCATGCTTTTTGCAATATAGCCTTACTTTCTATTTGTCTTTTTAATTGCCTCACCACATCAGCGAGTTACTTTTAATGATAACTCCACTATAACCCTGAGATCTCTTTCAAAGTCCTTGTCCCCTATTTCCATCCAATTTTTATGCCCAATTTGCAATACTTTACATTTCTTAACATTAACATTAATTTGCCACTTTCAAGTTTACTGAGGTCGAAATTCCTTTGAATTAGCTGGGCCAGTTATTTATCTCAGATTGGTTTATCCTGTGCCAAGGTCTCCAAACGAAAGTAAACATGCATGTTATATATTTTGTTCAGACATAAAAGTGATAAAAAAAAGAAATTATAATATCCAGAACACCGCTGTTTAGTGAATCCCAATGTATTTTATTCAGGGTCGTCTTGGCAACAAGTATGTACAGTAGATTGAAGAATAATATTAATTATAGAAAAAAGTAATTTACACTCAAGCCTATTTAGTATGAAGTGAGATCCTATATTATCTTTAAGATACTGTAAATGTATTTAGAAGAATATGAGGGTATATTCTTATTGACAGCATGCAGTTTGTGTGTGTTTTTCTTGATAACTTTAATACCGTGACAGAGACTTTATATTGTTTGACAATAGAAGTTTGCAAATCCATTTCAAACGATTTTTGTTTTCATGTGTTTTCACTTTATTAGTACTTAGGCTTTGTGTGTATTGTTCAGAATTTAAAATGTGTTATTTCCAGGCAGGAATAGAAATGTTTTGAGTGAACCTCTCTTCTTTCATAGTGCTCAGTTACATGTGGGGGAGGAATACGGACCAGAGGAGTGACTTGTCCTTCAACCGCTAAAGAGGCTTGTGATATTTCAAAGAAACCAAATTCCAAATCGCTGTGTGGTCTTCAGAACTGTTTTTCTAATAAGAAATATTCTTCTCTGTTTCCAAAAATAAGAAGAATAGTCCATGATAGCCTACCCCGAAACCCATCTCAAAAGCCCATTGGTGCTCCTTCTGGAAAAATTATCTGGCCCAAACTGACCAGGAATAACCTCACCATAACAACAACTAGTCAGCCTTTTCACACCACTCAACCAGCCACTGTTGCAACTTCTTTTATCCAATATAGTATAGGTGCTATTACGAAAGATAACTTGGGCGGTGAAGATTATGATTACAACTTCATCACTTTTAGTAATTCAAGCACAAGTAAGTTTCCCAGACCACTGAGCAGCAAACCACCTGACCCCTCATTGAAAGACAAGACGTTGAAAAACCTAACACCCGGTTATGACTACATTACAGATGACTCTACCTTTGTCTCTGGTGAAGTGGATGGAACACCAGAGGAAAATACTAGTCCTTCAGACTATTATAGAACTACTGAACCAAGTTTGCCCTCTGCCAGGACCTCTGTGGATGCATCACCATCTTATCGAGTTACATCTACCAGAAAGCCTGGCATTAAACTAGATCATAAACAAAAGCCAAGTACAACTACAGGAGTGCCTGTAACTACTCAGATCATTCACCCAAATGCAGAAAGAAGGACAAAAAGTAACCATACAAATATAACTGCCTTTCCTAAAGTTAATGTCTTAAAAGCTAAACCAAGGAATACGGCAGATCAGGGGGAATCAACCACTACCACTCAAATCCCAGAAGGTTACAGCGCTAAACAAGGAGACCTCTTTACCATCACTTCAGACAATAAAAACTTTGACACCAGGGACCATTTAAAAAATTATGTTTTTTGGGTTGTGGGCAACTGGAGTGAGGTAAGTCTTGTATCCTCTGATTTTATGAAAATACACTAATATTCTACTGCTTTGATAGAAACTGATTTTATATCATCCTGCTTTCAGTTAAATTGCTACATTTTGATTTCCATTACATGAGAGTAGATGTTAAAACTTCATGCTGATTTGAACTTGGCTCTCGCCAAGATAAGCACCAACTAAGACGTAGCTTCACAGTAAACTAATGTGATCCATATGTGTCTCCATCCATTTGCGCTTCCTTCCATATGATGATGTAGATATCCTTCTGTCTGGTGTTGATGGCTGAAGTGTAATGCTGGCTCCAGGGATCAACTTATTTTGCCTCCCTAGCGCATCAGCACACACAACGGCTGCGATGCTGGCTCTGGGGATCAACCATAGTGCGGTCTCCCCAGCGCATCAGCATGACAACCGTCTGGACTGAGCTAAGTAGGGTACATCTCTGGGGTCTTCAAGTGGGCACCTTCCATCCTCGGTGTTTCGTCGACCAGCCCACGACACCTCAAGAGGGCTCGACGGTGATTCTGGCGTCCCAGCATCACCCCCTCCGTCCCCCACTCAACTCAGCCCAGCTTACTTACCTGTACATCAGCCTTTCTTTCTTTCTATTGTGCTTGAGATCCCCAGCCAGAATCTTTCCGTCTCAACCACAGCCAGTTGCTGCTCCTCTCTGCTGCTTCAGATAAGTTCTTCACTGTGCGACGCAACTCTTGGCCATTGAATCTGACATCTCTGAGAAACCGGGTTGTAGAGTGTGCCACAAATCCTCGACATCCCACTTCAACTGGGTAAACCCAGACTCTCCATCCTCGCTGTTCCGCTTCAGTGGCTAGTTGAGCATACCGCAGTTTCTTCCTCTCATACGCTCATCTACAGCATCCTCCCATGGCACTGTTAACTCTACCAGGTGAACAAGGCGTGCTGATCCAGACCACAAGACAATATCTGGTCGAAGGTTTGTGGTGGCAATCTCAGGTGGAAAAATAAGCCGTTGACCAACATCTGCCAGCATTTTCCAGTCTCTAGCAGCTTCCAGTTGTCCTGGGCGAGGATTGGTTTTAACACCTTTTCTTGGTGGTTGCTCTCCTGGGCGGAGGAATGTTGTCTTTGTGTGTAATGTTTTGATGGAACAGGTGGCAACTTACTGGTCATGTTACGCTTGTCTTCCAATGCTAAGGCCAAACATCGCAGCACCTGGTCATGGCGCCAAGTAAACCGTCCTTGGCTAAGAGCCACCTTACATCCTGTCAAAATGTGCCTTAATGTTGCAAGTGATGAACACAAAGGACATGAGGGATCCTCTCCTACCCAGAGGTTTAGGTTCTGTGGTGATGGGAGAACATCATATGTTGACCTTATAAGGAAACTGATCCTGCTCTGTTCCATTGACCATAGGTCTTGCCAGCCAATCTTGCGTTGTTCCACACTCTCCCATCTCATCCATTCTCCCTGCTTGCCCTGGGAAATGGCCTTTATACACCTCATCCTCTCCTCCTGCTTTTGCACCTCGTTGACTACAAGCTTCCTCCGTTGCACTGAGGCTGCCTTGTGCCATGTAGGAGGAGCTGAACTGAGACCAAGACCCCTCTTCCATGCTGAACTTGCCCCATGATATCACCAATTCGAAGGGCAGCCTTTGCATCCTCCACAGCTTTCTTTGCCACCCACTTTCTTCCAGTTTTCAACACAGGTGCTGCCTCCCTTACGCATTTGTCGCGTGACTCTACTAATGTCATTTCCAGTCGGACCTTGGCACTTAAACTCCTCGGTTAGAGCGAGACAGGTAGCTGCAGTATTCCTTTACCATAAAGTCCCACTCTGCTGAGGCAGCGTGGAACTCCCAACCATTTCCTGATGTGTGAACTGATTAAAGCTTCCAGCTTCTCTACTGTTGTCAAAGAAACCTCGTACACAGTCAGTGGCCACAGCAACCTTGGCAGTAGGCCAAACTGAAAGCACCAGAGTTTTAATTTGCCTGGTAAAGCGCTGCTGTCTATGCTCTTCAACCCTTCCACAGCTTGTTGTCTAACTTCCCCACACGAACTGTGTCCTTTAGATCCCCGTCGTACCATCTCCCAAGGCTCTTCACTGGCTTCTCAGACACTGTTGGTATTGCCTCACCATTAATGAAGAACGTTTTATCTACTACTTTACCTTTAATTATAGAGATGCTCCTTGATTTAGTGGGCTTGAATTGCATTCGTGCCCATTCAATGTTATTGGTTAATTTGCCCAATAACCGATTAGTGCAGGCTACTGTTGTAGTCATGGTTGTCATGTCATCCATGTATGCTCGAATTGGTGGTAGTCGTATTCCAGAAGCCAAGCTCTCCTCCCACTACCCATTTTGATGCCCTAATGATTACTTCCATTGCCATTGTAAAAGCCAGTGGAGAAATGGTGCATCCTGCCATTATTCCAACTTCTAGGCATTGCCATGTAGTGCTGAATTCTGAAGTTGAAAAACTAAATTGCAAATCTCCAAAGTAGGCTTTCACTAGATTTGTTATTGTCATTGGTACACTGAAAAAATCAAATGCTGCCCAAAGAAGTTCATGTGGCACTGAACCATATGCATTAGCCAAATCCAGGAATGTCACATGGAGCTCCTTCCTCTCCTTTTTAGCTGATTGAATTTGTTGCCAGATCACATTGATGTGTTCTAAGCATCCTGGGAAACCTGGAATGCCCGCTTTTGTATTGAAGTGTCAATGAAGCAGTTCTTTAATAGGTAAGTTGACAATCTCTGAGCAATAATGCTGAAGAAAATCTTGCCTTCTACGCTTAATAGGAAATAGGGCTTAAACTGACTGATGCTGCTAGAATCTTTTTCTTTAGGTATAAAGACTCCACCTGCTCGGCCATGCTCTTGGTACAACCTGTTTTTCCATGCTACTTTCATCAGTTTCCACAGGATTCATAGAACTCCTGAAGCACTCTTGTACACTCTGTACGGAACTCCATTAGGCCCTGGAGATGATGAAGCCCTTGCTTTTTTCACAGCTTGCTCTACTTCTTTCCACTTAGGTGCACAGTCCTCCATTTGGTATTCTGGTGGATTGATAGGTGGGATGTCTGAAGGAATTGACATAGGCTCCTGCCTTTTTGAATCTGTATGCGTTTCCTCCAAATATCTCTCCAGCTCAAACTTAGATGCTTTTAGTGCGCCATTCTTCTCACTGGTGAATAACTTCTTTACAAATTTGAATGGGTCTTTATAAAAGTTAGTTCTCGCACGCTCCTTCTTTTTGTAGCGTTTCCGTAGGCGCTCAGCTCTGCGCAATGTTGCAAGCTTATCTTTTATGACCCTTTGTAAGAGATTGAGTCCCTCCTTCTGACTTTCTTCTTCTTGAAACCTTTTTACAAATGTATTATTTTATTTTTCTCAAGCTCTAATGTGGAATTTTTCCATTTTCAAACCATTTTATTGTACTGCTCAAAAAAATGACCTTTTTCCAGCAAAGTAATTGACCATGGATTTCTAAAAGCAATTGTACAGCGTGAAGTGTTCTATAATTCGTTCAATTATTATTATTTTTTACCACAATTGGTAATGCATGTTGTTTTCCTTTTACTTACTTTTAACACCATGTCAATTTGTAGACAATAATGTTATTCAAATTTGATATAAATAGTTTTTTTTTTGTATGAATTTACCTCAGTTCTGATCTACTTATCCCTTTCAATCAGTCTAGGGCTCTTGAGAGTTGATCCTTTTCTAATGATGTCCCCGTTGTTGAAGATGTAGTGGCCCAAAAGACAAATTTAGTTTTGTATTAAATATAATTATTTGATGACCTAAGCTCCCTGCACCATAACAATTTGCTTATAGTAATAGCATGGAGGGTGAAACTTATCTGGTAAACACAGATAATGGCACCAGCTACAGCAGGTATACAGCATTGGCAGCGTTCACAAAAACTCCCATTTCTAGGTTGAAATAGCATTGTAAATGAAGTTTTTTTATACAATATCAACAACCGTATGTCGATGGAAATTAAACTTTGATCAAAGCGTCTTGTTCTTCTGCCAGTGCTCTACAACTTGTGGACTTGGGGCAGTTTGGAGAACAGTCAAGTGCAGCACTAATGAGGAGTCTCACTGTGAAAACATCAAAAGACCGGACCCTGCCAGAAGGTGTCATCTCCGCCCATGCACAACCTGGAAAAGTGGAAATTGGAGTAAGGTAAGTATTCTAGCCCATTTCAACATCATTTTCATGTTGCATTTCAGTGCTAACCAAAAGAAAAACACCTGCCTTAGCAATATTGATAGGGTGCAAGTCCACTACAGGGTGCCAGGATGGCACTTCCTGGAGTGCTGAATCTGTTGTTTTTCCATTAGTCTTTTACTCATGCTTAGCCAGGACATAATAACATCTGTATGTGTATTTTAGTGTAAGTCCTGGGAGTGTTGAGAGCTCTGAGCACATTGTAGGCTTTCATTATTGGGAAGAGAATGGGCACAAACTGGTGACCACACACACCACTTAAGAGTGGGTATTATGTTTATTTTTTACCATATCTCATTATAGATTTTATTTTGATCAAATTCAATGACAGAATGATGCTGGCTTTGTATTTTAATTATTATTTCCTTTGGCAAAATGTAATAGTGACCTAACAGCTGCTGGTTTGTTACCTATTGGTTTAGTGAGTCTATATAAGAGGTACTTTTCCTCTTCAGAGCCGTGACTGGTAATATCATGGGTAGTGATCATTGTTATATTTCTTTTTGAAGCCTTGGGGCCCAAACTGGGGCCTGACTGGGTGAAAAAAGAATAATAATAATCAAATCTATATTGCAAATCTGTATAATTTCAAATCTTTATTATTGGTACTCCTCTTTTTAAGTTTTGCCATTTTAGTTTTCTTTTGAAATCCAACATGTTACTATATAAAGTAGATTTTACTATAAAATGTAATATTTAGTGTTAATAAATATATGCCGATTAGGGTTGCTAAACTACCCTTACATTTCTATAGATTTCAAAATCCCAAAATGCCTGTAGTTTTTCCTTGATTTTCTTTTCTTTTTTTTTTACATAACTATTAGAGGCAGGGTAGCAGAAGTGTGGAGTCTCCCTAGGTACCCATGTGTGTAGTTGTTGGTCTGTGTCCCCTATTGTTGAGTGTACAATAAAATAAAACCAAATACAGTAGCAAAATGTGTGTGAGCACAGTACTCTGAAAATACATGGTATGTTTGCAGATTTGGAACAGCAAGATGTCAGTGTTTTGAGATCTCTATATCAAGAAACCCTGAATGTAATTAACTACACTTTGTAAAATAAAAATGTGTAAAGCACCTGATAAGACAGGTTGAGGTGTATTATTTAAAAGCATGACTTACCAGTGTTCTCCCTGCACTTTGTCAGACAGGCAGATGTTTCTGGAAGTAACTGTTCTCTTTCACTGTTGTGAGTCTGATTAGCACCGCTTGGTATAGTGGTCTTAGAAAACAGCAAGTGCAGCACTCTGCTTCCCTAATGGAATCGAGGGAAAACATTGCTTTATTCCAAAATGAATTACAGTATAGATGTATCACAGCTGCATCTGAATCAATAACTATATTTACTTTGTCAAAGACATACAAGAGTGTGAAATTGAAAAAAAACTACTGTGCTCATATAATAAGTTAAATCGGCTATATTTTGCTATTCGGTTTTATTTATTTTATTAGCTTATTCAATAGTGGAGGCAGACCAGCTATTACACATGTGGGCACCAGGGGAGACTCCACACTGCCCCTCTGCTGCGATGACTAGTTAGGACATGTCTCTAGTGTAAAAACTTAAACTGAATTTCCCTAGTTTTGTGGGTTTGTATTTTCTACGTCTTTCCTAGAAATGTGCTCTATACTTAAGGTGCTCTAATACAAAAATGTTCATTGTTTCCGCAGTGCTCTGAAAACTGCCAAGGTGGCACAAAATCACGAGATGTGCAATGCATAGATGCTCAGACAACACGACAGCTCCGACCTTTCCACTGTCAGCCTCTTGGATATAAGCCTCCTACTACCCTGGCTTGCAATCGGGAATCCTGTTTGGAATGGCACCAGACACCATGGAGTGAGGTTAGAATTTGCAAATCTGCCGTCACTGCTTCTAGATCGACTGGTATCTCATAAACCACTTCACACACTTCATATTTTCGTTATGGAAATTTTTACCTTTGACCCAAGATGACTGCCATCTTGGGGTATACAACACAATAGGGATTTATAAAGCAACTTCAAACAAATAGGTTTTTAATCTTGATTTAAAAATGAAAAAAGATTGCCTTCAAACTCAGTACACAGCAGCTATATTCTGTGATTCTCCCAGTCAATCGATCATGAGTATAGTACAAGAAAAAAATATTCTTTGTGCCTTTTACTGCTGCTGCCAGTTTCACAGCCCATATCTCTGAAACAATTTGGTGCAGAAACCCCAGTCACAGTTATATAAACCAATGTATTTTATAACAATGACATTGACCTTTGACCTAACATGGCTACCACATTGAGGTCCCTTGACTTTTTAAATAGCTCCAGGGATATTTTGCAATACCTGAAGAGAAAACCTTTGTGTTAATCAGGCCCCAGAAATCCTTTATGGGCTGTATTTTTAGGGTGTGTGTAACTTAAGCATTATCATTGTTTCTGAACAGCCAGATACAGATATTAAAACACAACTATAAACAAAATATAGAAAAAGAAAAATCAGACAAAGTGATTGAATTAAAAACAGTTGTTGGTAAAGAGACATTATTTTGTTAATTATAAACATGCTCTCCCCCATTAACTGTGCAATTAAAAGTTGCTCTTTTTATTTTTATTCTTGCGTTGACTTTGTGTGTGTGTGTGGGGGGGGGGGCCTGAAATTAATGTGTGCCGTCTAAAACTAGAAAATAAAATGATGATGATACATGAATCACTCATGCTTCTCTTGTGATGTGTGAGTACTTCTGCCTTTGCCACTAGAACTCATTAAAAAAATGTGATGCCTTTCTGGAATGTTCTAATTGTTGTTGGCCCTAATGTTCTGTAGGCAAATAACGATCCACTGCTTCAATTTAGTCACCCTGCTGCCAACTATAAAGTCACCTAAAGCATTATAATGAATATAGCTAATTTAATTATGTATATGGTTCACCAGTGCAGGGACAAGAAAATGTCAGCATCATGATTCTCCAGCTGCTGATATTCATTTAATCCCAATTTACTGTTATTAGATATATCCAAGAGAGTGTCTGTCTTTTATTATTAGACTAAAGAACTGATCCCTTACTAAATGTTGCATGTAGATTTGTTAAAAGACATTTAATATTCCATGAATGGTACATGTTGTTTGTGTTACTGTCTAATTGTATCACTATCGAACATCCCTCCCTCCACTTTTGTCATATGTCATATAAGATTTTTTTTTTTTTACCAAAGTGTTACCTGTACAGTAGATCTCAGAGTGAGTAAGGAAACCTGGTTTATATGACTCTTTGCCACACTTATGAACAATGGCTGGCTTCTGTTTCCATAAAGTTTGATCAGACTTTGCTTGGACTTTTGTTATTGATAATACATTCTGTGTGCTGTAGATCACAGTGCAGGAGAAAAGAGTTCAGGGTCACAACAAAGTGATAATAACCAAGGTTTTAGAAAACATTGGAATACCCCTCATTCACATAATGTTCTTTCTTGTAAGTCCCTTGTCATTTTTCTGTATGAATTAAAATGTGTGATGCTGTGCTGAATTATGCTGCCAGTTTTATTCCACTTTGAAAAGTGGATGCACGGGGTCATCATCTGATAAAGGCACGGCTGTGTGGTGTGCAAGGTAAGACCTACAGTCAGGGAGTGCAGATTCATGTCCTGGCTGTGCAAACTCACCGGTACACACTGGAGATTCCACGGGTTAGGGAGGTAAAACCAGCAGGGACTGTGTTGAACTACAGCGGATCCTACTGGCCTTTGTCCTGCAGAGGCCGGTAGCTAGCTGACATCCCCTCCTGAGTTCCTCAGTGTAAAAGAGTCAATTGGGCGTTAAATAACTGGGCCCTCTAGATATATATGGGTGTCTCCATATATACTGCCTACAGCTTATTTTAAGGCAATTACTTCACCCAGGTACTTTGCCCTGTCTAATGGATAACTCTCTCTACCCTGCCCTATCATTTCCAGCGTCCTAGTAAAAAAAAAAAAAAAAAGATTAGTGTTGCTTTTTTTGACAAAACCAGCATTAAGGTTATGTGATTTGTTTAGGGTTTTGAGTCACACTTACAAGACAATTTTTCTCAGCAGCCCAGCACTGATAATAGGGACAACCTTCTTTAACCTATGCTATGGTATAACATAATGTTAGTGGTACACAGGTGGGAGCAGGTTTGTTAAATTATAATCAAATACATGTCCCGACTACATGGGGGGCATTTTAATGCGTTCTTTATTATATAGTTGGAATTCCAGGTGCACTACATGTATTTGTTTATCTTATGAACATTTTGGATTACATTTTTTTTTTTTGCATAACTTGTACTTTTATAGGATTTAGATTTTTGGCAGTATTCTCAATCCATAATTATACCAAACCTTTCGAAGCAATCAAACCAATTTGATTTCTGAAGTGTATGAAATGGAGTCAAGGCTGAAACAAAAGTATTCATTCACGACTGCAATCATGAACTATCGCAGAAGAAAGCAAAGTAAAAAGTAAAAGTATCTAGATTTATTAGATACTATAGTATTCAAAAGTAAAAAAAGAACTGTTTAAAGTATTAAATTATTTCTATATAGTAATGGTGTATAATTGCACAGATTTGTTTTTAACTGCAGGTTCATCGTTGGTTTGAATGTTTACCTCCTTATATACAACACTTAAAAAGCAATTTTAACAATTTTTTTGAAGTGCAGAATTATTGATCTACTTTAAATTAAGTTGCTAATGTTAGTTCATTATTATTGAAAGCCATTAAAAAGAAACACCCATTGAAAACAATTCACACTGTTTTATTAGCAGAAGGGTGCTGTTTATAATGTATATTCTAATTGCAATCTTATTTTAATGATAATGGTTTACCAATGGGAGTGTCAAAATGCGATAATTGAATTGTTGATATAAGAGCTTGATTATAGACTCTTAAAACACACAGTGAAGTTGGAAGAGCACCTCATTTTAAATGGCTATTGATAGATTTGTCAATTTTAAAAAAAGTTGCATTTTGTAAAACTGATTAAGTGATGGTGTTAGTCAACATGGGAGCTTCCATGCCATACAGTGGATATAGTTAACATAGTTCTATTTGAAATTTGCCGATTTGTGTTAAAACAGGCTGTAGTTGACCTGGTTAAGATTAAAACCCTCTACTCAGTAGTCACTTGGCAAGCTCTATGTTTGTGCTTTAGCACTTTAAAAGGGCACCATTGTAATCAAAACCCTGCACAAAAAAAGTATATAAAAAAAAATAAGGTTAGGATCAGTATTTCCAGCCTTGGTCAGGTAACTTCTGCTCAGGCCAACATTTTCTTATAATTAAAAGTATAATTTTTTTTTTTTTTTTTTCAGTGTTCAAAGAGTTGTGGGGCTGGCCATTGGGAGAGACTTGTCTATTGCCCGAAATACAATCGTTGCAACATGAAAGAAAGGCCTAACAGTACTGAACCCTGCAATATTCAACCTTGTACCCAGTGGGTCACAGATGCCTGGGAAGAGGTAAGTATTCTCTAAGGTTAAGAGGGAAACAACATGTACAGGTATTGGACAAGAAAATGGAAACACCTGGGTAATTGAGGGACAAAAAAGTATATTGAAAGCAAGGGCTTCCACACAGGTGTGGCTCATGCGTTAATTAAACAAATAACATCCCAGCATGCTTAAGGTCATGTATAAAAATGCTGGACAGGCCTGGTTGCCTATGGCTAGCATGGCTGTAAGAGGAGACCTCAGTGACTTTGAAAGAGGGGTGATTGTTGGAGCGCGTTTGGCAGGAGCTTCAGTGACCAAGACAGCTCAACTTGCTGATGTTTCACGAGCAATGGTGCCTAAGGAGATGTCGGCATGGATCTCCGAGGGAAAGACATCATCAGCAAAGGGCAACAGTGGGCGGGAAGCACATCCTCCAGGATCATGATATCCGTGCATTAGTTTGAAGTGCAAGGCAAAACAGGCGCGCAACCGCAGATCAATTGACTGCAAATTTCAACCTGGGGCACGAGCAGCCAGTTTCATCAAAAACGGTCCGCCGAGAACTCCACGGAGTGGGATTCCATAGGTGCCCAACGCCCTATTAAGTGACTTTACATTGGTGTTTCCATTTTTTTGTCCACTACCTGTACACAATAGCTAAAGTGTGGAATAGTTATACTTACCAGCTTTATAATAACTGAGACACTGTGTAGATGTTGCCAGTACCCCTGGGGTTAAATATTCCACAATGAAGCATTGATTTGCCAAGTGCTTTGCAATATCCTTAAAGGTTAAAGTAATTGTAACTAACAAGATAATTATTTATATCAATTTTTCACTTCCATTCGCTATAAATACACAGTTCTGAAACATCTAGTACTACACACTAGGTTAAAGACAGATTCCAATTCACTTGCCTTGTCTTCCAGGAAGCCTGTTACTGCTTTACTTGCCTGTTCATTATTTAAGCACAGTAGTGTCTTCAGGGTCAAAGCATGTCATTGGCTGAGAACATTTCAGTCAACAGGGAAAACAGCTGGTTGGTTTCTGACAGGAAAAAAAGCGAATGAAAGAGGTGGGGACAATAACACCCTGCTGGTGAAATGACCCAGGAAGTGCAAGACTGTCAAAAGCATGACTTGCAAACAGAGATTTATTTAACCTAGTGTAGTACCGGATGTTTTAAAATGAGAATGTATGTTTGTTATAGCATGTGTTTCAAATATAACTACATATTTGAGACCTATACAATGAATGGATGTTCATGGCAGCCACAATTTAACATGTCCTTTTTTTTTTTTTTTTTTTATGAAGACCAATTCCATTAAGGCTATATGTATCTGTTGGCTGAATTAACCTAATGTAATTTTCTTTAGGTTTCATAGTGTTTCTACAGGTACAGTCTGGAGTGAAATAGCAAATAAAATGGAAATTCTTTTACAAGCAGGTGTTAGCCTGGGTTTGGCTTATCAAGGGCTGTGAATAGATAAACAGAAAGGTAGAGAAGGGATCTATAAAGAGGTGTCATGCCTCTTCTCTGTATGTGTTTACATCACACTCACTGTGCATTTTTACACTGTACCTATCGTACATACTGTGTTCACCTACTTTCTGGAGGCAGATTTAATGTTGTATTTATAGCCATGGTGAGGGGTGCATGTTACTGACACAGTTGTTTGGCTGTTTTTGGTCAGTGTACAGTCTCCTGTGGTGGGGGTGTGAAGCGCAGGATTGTGAAATGTGTAAATGAGGAATCCAAGACAGTAGAAGACAGCCGCTTTTGTGAAGAGAAGACGAGACCTGCAGCTCTCCAGAACTGTAACCATCATGAGTGCAAAAATAATAAAGGTAAGCATAGTTCAGTTTCCTCTCAAGATATTTACATATTTTAGTCTTAATGATTTCCTATTAGACAATATATATTTATATATTTTGAGTAAAATTACAAAGCGGTATGTAATTCAATATGTTAACGTAACATGAATTCACAAGGTTTCATTCAACTTTATGAAGCAAAATTAGTTTATAATATAAGGTGATGCAAAACTTCTGGCTATAGCTGTACATGCTATAACAAAGTTCTGGCCTAAGGATAATCTACTGGATTCTGGCAAGTCAATGCCCCAGTTTGAAGATCGCCCCCCTGCCCCAACTTTTAGGTGAAAGTTTTCGGATCAGATGATACAGGCTTCACAGTCTGATTGATTATGCTTTCCTGTTGCTTTTCTTTATTTTATTTATTTTTTTAGACACTGCAAGAGCGTGTAACTCAGGCATTTCACTCCAGGGTTAACCGGTAAAAGAATATAATGAATTACATCAGGGTCTTGTGGCAGTGTTGCAGGGTGTGTGTGTGTGGAGGGTGGGGATTTTGGCTGGCAGGGAGGGATTTAAAAATCCTCCCTGCAAAAACACATGGGAATGTGGCTGGAGCCATGAATTGAATAAGTGATTAAATAATAAATTAAGGCTCCATCCACGGATGTATAAAATAGGTATTCACGGGTGGTAATTAGAAAGGGTTAGAGTTGATGTTGGTGATAAGAGGTGGAGGGGTGTGTTCGACGGTCTGTGTTCTGTTCTGTGCTATGCTACTTGTTTATTATCGGGAGTTTTGAAAGGCCTGTTTCATTTAAAAGCTGCATTAGCGCATTCAGACTTGCAGCTTCTGTCTCTGGGTCTACTTCCTGATATTCACCAGACTGGACTGTGACATCATCCTGTCACAGGTCTGGATGCAGGCTTAATTGGTTCAATTAAACAATTTAGAACAGAGTTGGAACAAAGACCAGGAGAAGAAAGGGCCAACTTTGCGCACCCCTGATATAATACATCTCAATTGAAAGTGTTACATAGATAGAATCAGTGTTCAAAGAAATACAGTAGGCTATCTGGTATGGATTATATTTAGTATTACTGTAATTTTAGATTAAACATTTAACTGTAACTATTTTACTGACCCAAATATCTTTCTCTCTGTCTGTCATACTCTACATGGTGAACACAATAACTGCCTTCATTATGTATTATTCATTATTCATTGTTACTCATTGAAGGTAATGGGTGTAGATAGAGGTTGTTTTTTTCCGATGCTTGTTCTTATGAGTTTTGGTCTTTTACTGTTCTTCCCAGAAATGCTGGGTCATGAGAGGGATACCACTGTCTTTTCTGCCCACAAGGATGAGTGACCCTATCAGCAGGACTACTCTGGTCCTCTTCATACTGAGCACAAAATGCAGAGACCCGCAGTGTAATAAAAAAAAGAACTTTCAAGCTTATTTATATATTTAAATCACATAAATATTATTAAACATAGAAAGCATGTGTTGGTGACATACAGTAAATTGGCATTGTAATGATTCACCATCAAACTTATTTAAGCAAGAATCATCCTGTGATGGTATGAAAAGCTATGTTCAGTTATGTGAAGTGTACAGTTTTAACTGTATCACTAAATACAATGTTTTTCATCACCATAATAAATAAGTAAAAATGACACTCAGTTATAAATCATAAGCCTGAGAATTATCCAAGTTATGAGCGTGAGACCACTTCTGAAGGTGTAATACACACTTTTTAAATAGCCATTATTTATTATGAAACAGATTAGACTGCACAAGCAGCATTAAAATGAAGCAATCAAGTTAACCAATATGGCATGTGCATGTGAAATGTAATTATGAGCTTGATTTAAGAAACAAAAATAGCAAAGCAGCCAACAGTGTTGATGAGTGGACCTGGCAGTGTTGATCAGTGGACCTTTTGAACAGATGTTTAACAAATGAGCAGACACAGATCATTTCAGCAGATAGGAAGTGACTTTGTGTAGCTGATCCAGAATCCGATTACTGCAAACTATTTTATGAGGTATAATCATGTTATTTATTCATATGTCATTTTAAATGATGTGATTCAGTAAGTCTTAACCTTATTACTTCTAAGGGTCTTACACTGGTCCCCAAGTGTCATATTAAATCTATTTGCATGTGCTCATTACACAAGATTATTAGCAATGTGTTAAGTGTTTGCCACCTGAGTAATAGCAAAGAGGTTAAAGACAGGTGAAATCAATTGTCAACCAGCAGAATACAAATGGAAGTGATTGTTTGCCAAAATTAGAATACAGCCATGTTACCATTACATCAGGCTTTAGCAATGTCCTGAATCTGCTTGCTTGAGCTATCAATCATTCTACCTTGTGAACATGTAGAGCGCCAAACATGAAATGAAAACAAAGTGTATCCACAGAAACAGAAAGCACTGAGCCGTCCCTACTGACTGTGCATGTGAAGCAGCTATCAAATTGAAGCTGTCAGAGGAGATGAATTACCAATTTAGAAAGTATGAAGATATTTAAATTTGATTTCAAAGATAACAGTCCCATCATTTCATGTCATATCGCTACATTGGAAAAAGTCATTTAGTTCAAAGCAAAATATTTAATGCAACTGCAATGTATATGTGGAATACATGTATTATTTGTCCTTGAGAGATTATGAGCACTTGGTTCATTGTAAATGCCTGCTAGATGGGATGTTTTCTTGCTTTGTAGGTTTTCATCCTGTAGTGTTTCACTATACATACAGTGATTTATTATCTGGAGCAAATCTCATAAAATGGATTCAATAGTATATTAGACAGATCTGCCAATACAATGATAGTGAGAAGTTAAATTATTCATTAAAGGGGTTTCAGGAATATGTTCACCCTAGGAACATACTTATCTTTGTTTTAAAAACAAATATTCCTGTTTTGTCTAGGTCTTTATGCACCTACATTAGTATTGTTGTTTGCGAAATTTAATTCACATTGTAACATGATATTTTAAGAAGATCAAGTAGCAATAAATACCCTTATTATTAGAGATTTATAGCAAATTACCTTTTTTCATCTTAATTGTTTAAGAAAACCACACGCTAAAAATACAGAAATATTCTGAAACAACAACTTCAGTAGTTTGGGACAAACACCAATCACAAAATGTTTTAGTACAAATATTTATTGTAGAGAATGCGGAGTATGCGATTTTACAGAAAAGTATGCTGTATATACACATTCATTTGGCATCAAACCTAACTTGGTTTGAGGGTTCGCTGCCTGGCCGACTGGACGAGGCTGAGACCCCCATTGATAAAACATAAAAATTGTTATTAAGAACGGTTGAGATGGGGAGGTGGTGGGTTACGATGAAATCAAAACGCAACTGAGAGATAAGTGAAGAGGGTATTTATAGTGCTAACAATTTAATTGGCTAATGTGTAAATTGAATGATTCAATTTGGTGACGCGGAGATTGGTGTCTGACCCTCCTCCCGAACTTTAATTATAAATTTCATTTCAGTAGTTCGGGACAAACACCAATCACAAAATGTTTTAGTACAAATATTTATTGTAGAGAATGCGGAGTATGCGATTTTACAGAAAAGTATGCTGTATATACACATTCATTTGGCATCAAACCTAACTTGGTTTGAGGGTTCGCTGCCTGGCCGACTGGACGAGGCTGAGACCCCCAAAAAGAACAAGCCGGTCTCAATGCCACAACTAGAATTGAATATAGCCCACTTGAAGGTTTAGCCAACCTTTAACAAATGATCATCAGCACGCAGAAGAGGAAAACAAAACCCATTTTTGGGAAATAAACCTCTGGGAATCCATGGCTGATTCGATTGCCCTTCCTCCAGGCAGGCTACTAACACTTAAGAGCACATTTCTGTAAAAGCATTTTAGGCTCCGTAATATTTGTTATAATGTAAACTTGGTAAGCACTGGAGGATCAACAACCTAACCGTTTGATAAGAGAGTTTGGAACTCCGTGGGAAGAAGCTGCTACGATTCTGAAGGAATGACCGAAAACTGCTCAGCTGCGAATCCGACCTGGAAATAAATCAGGTGAAAAGGTGAAAGAAGAACAAATGTTGGGTGACGATTGTTCCGTTTTGTTAATAAACAGCGGGCCTGAGGGTGATGCCCTGAGAAAGATGGAGATGGATAAGAGAGAAAGGGGTCATATGGGCCAACATGGGAGTTTAATTTATAAACAAATTGAAAAGCTTTCCCTAATCTTCCTGGTCAGTTTGACTTCTTTTGAGCAGGAAGGAAAGGGTATCAGATGAGGTGATTGCTAGGACAGAGATTAAGGGTGAATCTGGGGGTTGAATTTGACAGCGATGTAGACTCTGAGCACCTATGGGAACCCAAGAAGGCTAAGAGAAAGAGCTTTAAGGTTTTATCTAAAACAGGCAGGAGTAGCTGGAGCAGATGAGAGGCACCAAGAGAGTACGTTGATGGCGATAGGTAGGCAAGCAGGGGGGATAGTTGAAGCCCTTTCAGGATTAGTGAAATTTGTGAGTTGCAGAGTGTAGAGCTGGGACACCGAAATTGAGTTGAGTTTGTAGAAAAACTGGATGCCGGAAATTCAAATCTTATAGCTGTATTCTTAAGGGACATAATATAGGATGTCGCCACGGGCACTGAAAATGATGGAAAGGAATGTTGAATGCAAAGTGAAATTTTAAAGCAATTCCAGGATGACCAGTACGTTTGCAGTGAGAGGGAAGTGATGCTGAGAAGAGTTGTTTCTTGAGCCTGCAGAATCAGGGAATGCAGCAGGTGGCTCACATGAATGTCAGGTCTGAAAAGGGAGGAATCTGAATAGGCAGGAGGTTGTCTTCGGAGCTAATGCTCTGAATCTCTGCGTTTGGAAACGAGAAAGAGAATCGATTATATTCAGGTGGCCGAGAATGTGTTGAGCTCTGAAAAAGAACTGATGAGTAACAGATAAACAGGTAATCCTTCTGAATATTCTCATTATATGGTGGGAGAATGAATGACCTTGTTAAAGATTTAGACAGTAGGTGAATTATGTGAGCGGAGAAGAATGGATTTTGAGTCCAGGAAGACCCCCAAAAGGAATGCGGCTACAGTAAATGGACACATTTTGCGCAATGACGAGGAGTGATCGGTTATAGGAATGATACTGAATTAGTCGGGCCATGGAGCAGAAAACCATTTTCCCTTGTAGTATCCTCCAAAGCCAAGAGAGGGAGCTGCATCTTTGAACGGTTGAATGTCTTTGTGCAGCAGGAGACAGTTGTCGTAAAAGAAAGTACTGCCAATCCTTTCTTTTAGTAGGAGCTCCCACGGGCGGATTTCCTTGCGAAAAAAAAAAAAAAGATCCATGAGTATGACATCATTGAGGGAATCGACAGAAAGGATCAAATCAAGAGAAGGTAAGAGATAAAAGCTCTGCCTTGACATAGTTTATTTAAAGCTTTTGACAAAGTCCCACATAAAAGATTAATTTCTCAAACTGAACGCAGTAGGGATTCGAGGAAATGCATGCACGTGGATTAGGGAGTAGTTAACATGTAGAAAACAGAAGGCCTCCAGAGTATGCAGTATTGCGGCCCTGTCTGATATTCAAAAAAATGGGAACGGTTTTGAAAGTGTTTGAATAAACTGCCGATAAGCTGAAAGAAGAAAAGCATCTCACAGAGAAGAGACCACTATGGGGTCCTGCTGGACACCCTTAGAGGCCAGGGAGGTCACTGCAGGGGCCTGCTGAATGCCTGCAGTGAGGGGAGGGTAACCTAAAAGGTTACATTTGGAAGACCGCTGAGGTAAGGAATAGAAGGGGGCTGTGGGGCCCTGTTGAAGCTCGCAGCTGGTAAAAAACCATTTGACAGAGAAGGGAGCACTATGGGGGCCTGCTGGACGCCCTTAGTGGCCAGCGAGGTCACTGCAGGGGGCTGCTGGACGCCTGCAGTGAGGGGAGGTAACCAGAAAGGTTATAGTTGAAGGTGAAGGGAGCACTATGGGGGCCTGAAGGATGCCCATAGTGGCCGGAAAGGTCACTGCAGGGGCCTGCTGGACACCTGCAGTGAGGGGAGGTAACCAGAAAGGTTATAGTTGGAGGTGAAGGGAGCACTATGGGGGCCTGCTGGACCCCCATAGTGGCCAGCGAGGTCACTGCAGGGGCCTGCTCGACGCCTGCAGTGATGGGGGGTGGGGAACGCGGGAGCAGCCGCTCCCAACTGTAATTACTGATTAGAGGAGACATCAAAATGGAGCGAGGTAACCAGTGGTGTATCACAGGGATCAGTATTAGGTCCTCTGCTATTCCTAATCTACATAATGATTTAGATTCTGGCATAGTAAACAAACTTGTTAAATTTGCACACGACACAAAAATAGGTGGAGTGGCAAACACTGTTGCAGCAGCGAAGGTCATTCAAAATGATCTAGACAGCATTCAAAACTGGGCAAGCACATGGCAAATGACATTTAGTAGAGAAGTGTAAAGTACTGCACACAGGCAATAAAAATGTGCATTATAAATATCATATGGAAGATACTGAAATTGAAGGAATTTTTGAAAAAGAGCTAGGAGTTTATGTTGACTCAGATATGTCTTCATCTAGACAATGTGGGGAAGCTGTAAAAAGGCCAACAAGATGCTCAGATATATTGTGAGAAGTTTTGAATTTAAATCAAGGGAAGTAATGTTAAAAATTTACAATGCATTAGTAAGACCTCACCTAGAATTTTGTGTTCAGTTCTGGTCACCTCGTTAAAAAGGATATTGCTGCTCTAGAAAGAGTGCAAAGAACAGCCACCAGAATTATCCCGGTTTAAAAGGCATGTCGTATGCAGACAGGCTAAAAGAAATGAAGCTATTCAGACTTGAACAAAGAAGACTACGCGGTGATCTGATTCAAGCATTCAAAATCCTAAAAGGTATTGACAAAGTCAACCCAGGAGACTTTTTGAACCAGGACCAGGGGTCACAAATGGAAATTAGATAAAGGGGCATTCAGAACAGAAAATAGGAGGCGCTTTTTTACACAGAGAATTGTGAGGGTCTGGAACCAACTTAGTAATGTTGAAGCTGACACCCTGGGATCCTTCAAGAAGCTGCTTGATGAGATTCTGGGATCAATAAGCTACTAACAACCAAACGAGCAGGATGGACTGAATGGCCTCCTCTTGTTTGCAAATCCTCCCATGCTCCCATGTAGTTTAAATGGCCTAGGAGGGACAGAAGATTGCGTTTAGTAGGATGGGGACCGGACAGAAAAGTGGAAATATAAAAAATACAATCCCCTGAGGACAGGCTCAATGGGCATGATTTTAAATGTGTTTGATATATTGGCTTTAGCCAGTCATGCGTTTTTCCCCAGCAATTTTGATTAAGAATATGGCGTGGTCGATTTGCATATTGCAGGGAGCAATCTTCGTGAGAGACTGATGATGCTGGGTGTGGTGGAGTTACGGTGAGCGGAAATGAAGGAAGTTACAGGCAGAATAGCACAGGTTCCTTCAATTAAGTTATTACAACTCTGGCAAAACAATCTCTGGATACAAATGCTCAAAACTGCTGATGAGCAGAAAGAAAAGCATTTCATAGAGAAAGAATCACTTTGAGGGCCTGCTGGACACCCATAGTGGCCAAAGAGGTCACTGCAGGGGCCTGCTGGACGCCTGCAGTGAGGGGAGGTAACCTGAAAGGTTATAGTTGGAGGTGAAGGGAGCACTATGGGGGCCTGCTGGACGCCCATAGTGGCCAAAGAGGTCACTGCAGGGGCCTGCTGGACGCCTGCAGTGAGGGGAGGTAACCTGAAAGGTTATAGTTGGAGGTGAAGGGAGCACTATGGGGGCCTGCTGGACGCCCATAGTGGCTAAGAGGTCACTGCAGGGGCCTGCTGGACGCCTGCAGTGAGGGGAGGTAACCTGAAAGGTTATAGTTGGAGGTGAAGGGAGCACTATGGGGGCCTGCTGGACGCCCATAGTGGCCAAAGAGGTCGCTGCAGGGGCCTGCTGGACGCCTGCAGTGAGGGGAGGTAACCTGAAAGGTTATAGTTGGAGGTGAAGGGAGCACTATGGGGGCATGCTGGACGACCATAGTGGCTAAAGAGGTCACTGCAGGGGCCTGCTGGACGCCTGTAGTGAGGGGAGGTAACCTGAAAGGTTATAGTTGGAGCCAGCATGCTCAGGAACTCCTGAATGAGCCTTTGATTGACAGGTGCTGTCGTCCCGCTTCGGAGTTTTCCGGATGTAGACGCCGTGGAGATGCAGTCGGTCGCGGCGAGGTGTTTCAAGTCCGCTTATAATAAGCGGAAATTGGGCTTGTTTCTTGAGAGTCACAGGTTGGAATTTGTAGAAACACCTGTTTTGTCATGAGACTTGACAACACTGGGTAAAGCAACGATCTGTGATGACGCCATAGCGCTGCGACGGGAAGGATGAAATAAAGTAAACAAATTCTCCTTACGTGCTGTAGAGTTGAATGGGATGTTGTTGCTACTGAAGATAAAGCTGGAGCCGGAGATCGTCCAGTCTCTGATGTCAGGAGTTGCGGAGGAACGAGTGGCCAGGCGGGAGCCACGGCAGACAGGAGAAGCAGACATCTGGGCAGAGAAGTTTGGAGTGGTAATACCGCCGACCGAAGTTGTCGTGGAGTTGGTTCGGGAAGGGCTGGTTGAACTGGTTGCGTGGATCTCGGCTCCGGGGAAACAGCAAACAGATCATCATCCGTCGAAACGGAATAATCCAGAATGCAGACCATGATCCGTGCATGTACGATGAAATCAAAACGCAACTGAGAGATAAGTGAAGAGGGTATTTATAGTGCTAACAATTTAATTGGCTAATGTGTAAATTGAATGATTCAATTTGGTGACGCGGAGATTGGTGTCTGACCCTCCTCCCGAACTTTAATTATAAATTTCATTTGTTAGATTATAGAAATATCTGTGATAAAAATCTAAAATGGCCAGGATGTTGATTGCAACCTTTTCTTGTCCCCTTTCAATCTGATTTTAAATTACCTGAGAAGTCTTTGTCTGGCTATTCTATATAATTAGTGTTCCACGTTTGCAGTTTATTCTGAATTTTACCGAAAAATTACAGGATTTTTTTTTTTAAATGGATGTCGGTTTTTACCGATTTATACCTGATATTATTCAGTATTTTCCTGGTACTGTTTTCTAGGAAATACAATATTTTGATTAAAATGCTGTTTTATTTTGACTCTGCCATTGTAATAAGCAGATGTATCCTAGGATACAGCAGACGTTTAGATGTCAGAGGGTCAAAAAACTTGGTTCTCTGTCACTTCACAAACACATTATCACCTGATTATGTTGGCCAATCAAAGATTATTGTGGCAGTTGCTGGGCATAGTAAGTACTAGCTTGGATCAAAAACTAAATTGAAATACTTGCACAAAAATATAATATTTTTGGGGCTCCCGAGTGGCGCATCCAGTAAAAGCACTTGCGTAGAGTGCAGGATGTGTCCTATAGTCTGGACGTCACGAGTTCGAGTCCAGGCTATTCCTTTGCCGACCCAGGACGGGAGCTCCCAGGGGGCGGCGCGCAATTGGCCGAGCGTCGCCTAGGGGGAAGGAGGGTTAGGTCGGCCAGGGTGTCCTCGGCTCACCACGCACCAGCGACCCCTGTAGTCTGGCCGGGCGCCTGCGGGCTTGCCTGTAAGCTGCCTGAGAGCTGTGTTGTCCTCCGACACTATAGCTGTTGGGTGGCTGCATGGTGAGTCTGCAGTTTGAAAAAAAGTGGTCGGCTGACGGCACACGCGTCGGAGGACAGTGTGTGTTCGTCTTCACCCTCCCGAGTCAGTGCAGGGGTGGTAGCGGTGAGCTGAGCATAATAAAATAATTGGCCATTCCAAATTGGGAGAAAATAATAAAAATAATTGGCAACGACTAAATAATATATATATATATATATATATATATATATATATATATATATATATATATATATATATATATATATATATATATATTTTTAGTGTGTGAGGAATGGGGTGAACATAAATCAGTTTATGAATATTCAAAAGAAAATGAATGTTTTGAAGTATACAAAAAGCAAAAACAGCAGAAGTGGGTCAGAAGAGGCAAAGGATGCATAGCGCTGCAAATGCTGCTGCATCGAGGTACATGTTCGCACCGACAATAAAAGAACACACAGAAAATAAGCGACACATTAAACTAAAACAAGAAAGTGAACAGAGAGACAAGCAATCCATTTCTGCAGCTTTTACACGTGCTTTAATAAAAAGAGAGCGCAGAATTACTGTGTTAATGAGTTTGTCAGAGCGCTGTGCTTTGCTGGACAGCCACTGTTTATTGCAGAGAGGTATGTATTGGTGACTTCATGCAACAGTACTGTCCATCAGCTAAAACACTGCCTAACGCCGACAATCTTAAATCAGAAATATTTGACAGAAAATGGTGATGCTTTAGTTGGTAAACTTATATGGAATGCATTGATGGAAATGTCCAATGTGATTTTTGACATCTCCCAATGGCTTGCACCACCCAGTTCTGTCAATTCAAGCCAGGCAAATAAACTGGCTTGTTTTGCGCTGATGTCATGTTCATACCTTCTGTAGATACTATTTCCGTCAGCACAGCGATTGCCCAAATGTTCGCAAAGTACCAGCTAACTTGGGAAAATTGGGCTTCGATTTGCACAGATTCTCCTCATCATACATGCCAGGGACATTATTAATCAGAAACCAGAACTGCTACGCATCATATTCCACATGTAAAGTGTGTATACTGAGATTTTTTGTCCCCCCCATTTTTCCTGATGTTTCAATTAAAAACATTTTTTTACCAATTTTATCCCTATTTTAATATATGTAAAATAAACTCTTTATATATATATTTTTTTTTAAGATAAAAACCGAAGACACGGAACACTATGTATAATGCTGCACCTTTTCGATCTGCCAGTCTCTATGTGAAAGAGAAGCATGTGGTTTATTCAGTCAGAACTCCCTCTGAAACAAGTACATCAATTTCAGAAAGTTTGCAAAGATTGCATTTTAATGTTAAAATAAAATCATTAATATCTGACTTCCAGATTGTAAAAATCACCTCCCTTATCTATGTGTTGATTTAGCATCATATCTAGTTGACATAGAGACTGACCACAGGACGTCAGGTCAAAGGGTAGTTGTAGCAATATCTGGTGGGAAAATAAGGCACTGGCCAACATCTGCCTGCATTCTCCAATCTCTAGCAGCCTGTAGTTGTTCCAGGTGAATCTTTGCTATAATAATCTTTCCTGTTGGTTGCTCTCCTGGACAGAGGAATGTTGTTCTCTGTGTGAGACATTACTGATACTGGCACCGAGCTGTTGATCTGATCATGCCGTTGTTCCAGTGCTAAAGCCAAGCATCGCAGGACCTGGTCATGAAGCCAAGTCAAATGACCCTGAATCAAAGCCACCTTACATCCTGTAAGAATGTACTTCATGGTAGCCGGTAATCAACACAAAGGACATGCAGGGTTATCTTCTACCCACACATACAAGTTCTGTAGTGATGGAAGGACATCATATGTGGACCTGTTTGTTCTTGCCCCATAATATCACTGATATATAGGGTGGCCTTTGCATCTGCCACCGCGTCCTTTGCTGACCACTTTCTCCCAGTTATCACTACGAGTGCTATCTCCCTCACACACTCCCTTACAATGTGCCATGACTCTAATTTTGAAAAACTGCCAAGTAGTGTTAAACTCTGGAGTTGAAAAACAAAACTGCAAGTAGGCTTTTTCTAACCCTGTTATAGTACTGGGAACGCTGAAGAACTCAAATGCAGCCCAGAGGAGTTTATGTGGCAGTGATCCATATGCATGAGCTAAATCCAGGAATGTTACATGGAGGGCCTTCTCCTTTTTTGCAGACTGAATCTGTTGCCAGATCACTCTGGCATGCTGCAAGCATCCCGGAAAGCTGGATGTGTCATCTAGTATTATTTCAGGTTTTAGGTTTTATGCATTGACCAGAAAGTAATTCTTGAGAAGCTGGATTCTCATACTAGCAGTGTTCCATAGTAGTATCAAGGTAGTGTTTCAAATTGTACAAACACTAACACTGTCCTTTCTCTTCATGCTTTATATTAACCAGACTATAATTAAGAGAACTTTTAGTGCAGGAAACACAGAAAGTCAATACACACACATGTATGCGTGTGTGTGTGTGTTCTTCCACTCGTAAATATTCATATTTATTAAGTTAAGGTTAATGCTTATGTTAGAATAATACAATACAAAACCAGATAGGAGTTTCACAAACATAGGAAATGATGACAATATGAGTTTGGTCATAGACCTGTTAATAGCCAGGGGTTAGCAGTTTTAGGAGAACACTGTTTTAACAATCTGAATCGGGTAATTTTTGTTCCTCTACCAGGCATATATTGTAGACATTTTCAAATCAATCACATTTTACACAAATTATAGGCATAAGATGTCAAAGAAACATCCATATTAGAAAACAAGACAATATGTGTACTGTAAGCTTGCACAGATAATCACTTGGTAATATTGTAGAGCCATTGTAACTGTAATTGTAACCCCTCGCTCCCATTAATATGCAGCGCTAACAGTTTTGTGTATGGGTGGCCAGCACTGTTTTAGCACTACAAATGATACATTTTATATTGAACTGTTAACATCCCAAACCATGTTTAATAAATGAGATTGAAGAATTAAAATTCACTGATGCTGTGGTACTAGATAGTGGGCTGTAATCACTAAAGTAATCATATAGGGGCAAGGTTGAGCCTTCCATTAAAAAGTCTAATTCTATAACATTATACTTCACATCTACTCTAAAATCTAATTTGAACATGTTCCTAATATTTCCATGACATGAATATTTATCCAGGGCCGGCCTTTGGCTGTAAGAACATAAGAGTTTGTAAACGAGAGGAGGCCATTCAGCCCATCTTGCTTGTTTGGTTGTTAGTAGCTTATTGATCCCAGAATCTCATCAAGCAGCTTCTTGAAGGATCCCAGGGTGTCAGCGTCAACAACATTACTGGGGAGTTGGTTCCAGACCCTCACAATTCTCTGTGCGGAGCCCTAGGCGGTGATGACTAAGTGTGAAGTCCAGAACATCAAATGAATGCTACAGCAGCAACCACATCTTAAAGTTAGTATATAGGTGCATCATGTTAGCATATGCACCTACATATGCTAACATTAAGATACAGTAAATAATATTAATAATATTATGATTATTTCCATTCCATGAGAGTAGATGTTAAAACTTCAATGTTAATGAATACTTGTTTCGGTTTGTTTGTTAGACTTTATCATTTTATATAATTCATAACTTTAAAGCACTCAGAATTACAGTCTACTTCAAACATATCACATATTAACTTTCTAAAATGACCATGCCCCAGTAGGCCTATTGAAAAATACTGTAATGCCCGACTAAGGGGATTATGACAGGTCGTCCACGAGAATAACCAAGCAGAAATAAATAAATAAAACAAAAATCCCTCTTTGACACTTAACTTGACACTCTGGGCAGGATTTTCAAAAAAACAGTGTTATTGTATCAAACTCGTGGTATAGTAACGAGAGCTTTAGTAGCAAGTGATTTTCAAACGAAATTTGTTAATTAAATTAATCTGTTAATGCTTTGAAATTGAGTCGATGAGGTCATTAATGAACCCATTTCTCGTTAAAAAGCTTAATTATAGCAGGTCACATACATCACTTCCTGTCTCAACTCATTAATCAAAATGCATGTTAACAAAATGAAGAAAAATGAATGGAAGCATAATTCTCTGTTATGGAAACTCTATCGTACAGCGAGACGGCTCTCACCTGTGAGCAGCAGCCAAATGGAAATGAAATAAAAAATAATGGGAATATCTAGTTTGTAAACTCATTTAACATTGTGCATTTTGTCATGCAGAATGTACATTTAGATAACTTCACATATACAATGCTGATTTACAATGGTCTGGCGTGTCGGTAAAAATTGGACGGCACAGATAAAAAAAAAAATTAAAAAAAAAGTTTTCATTTATTTTTTGGATGGGATGGGCGGGGGTAAGCCATCTATCTATATTGGTTGGAATTTATTTTCTTATGTTGACATCTACTTTTGTATGTATTTTAGTATGTATGATTGTAGGCTATAAATAAATATGTTTGAAGTGTCATTTGTGTTTGTAGTTGTTAGTTATTATACAGCAGCTCCAGCTCTGTTGGCTCCTGCTCCTTTTGTTCCAACTCCCACTCGGAGTACTAACTGAACAATGATGCAGGTCCCTGACTAGCTCGCAGGACGGCTAAGCCGTTTACCTGACTTAAAAACAAAACAGTCTCAAACCGCACTATAACAAAATAGGTTTACACTTACCTTTTTTGTAAGATTAATGACACACAGTCAGGCTCTCCACACAGCAGCAGCCCTGAACGAACTAACTGTGGGGTTTATATGCTCCAGAGAAACAGGTATAGGCAGCTGGCTCTAATTTACAATAATGAGGCCAGCTGCCAAAACAATAAAACAATTCACAAAGGAATCATACACACATTTGCACTTGGTTTGGCAGGGAGGATTTTACCCCCACTCCTGCTCTGTTACAGTACATATGTATGAATGTGTGTGTGTTTAATAGAGAGAGAGAGAATACATGTATGTCTCCATAGCCTTATCTTTTCATATGTTGATTTGTTTTATTTATAAAATTTAGTACCAGAGAGTCTACTGGTGCTAAATTATCCTCCCCCCTCAATTAGTTTTTAGCGTTTTGAGTTACAGTAAATATTTTTAACCAAATGTACCCCATATCTAATCACACCCATATTTGTAATATTTTGTAAAAAAGGAAATTCTCTCATCAATATTATTTCATTTTTTTCTTAGAAGAAAAAATAATTCGTAAACAAACATGTACTTAAAAAGAGGGTCTTTTAGATGTGGGTAGATGTAGTTTAATTGTTGTTATTATTATTATTATTATTATTATTATTATTATTATTATTATTATTATTAGTAGTAGTATTATTATTACATTCAGAAGTAAAGTAAATCTTATTAACAATATGATGAATGGTATTAGAATAGCTGTATATTTATATAATCTATTAAGAAACCTAAGACGGCAGACCTGAGTATCCCAAACGTTCGACATATTAACGAAAATAGCTTGTGAATTCAGCTACATTGAATTGTATTAATGGATTAGATTTGCAACAACTGATTTGGTTTAACATAAATCTGTGATTTATATGCATCTAACCAAAGCATGAGTATTTTTTAATCAACAAAATGTGTTTATAAACTAGCAAAGCTCATGGTAAAATGAAGAGGCTTGTAAACACGAAACATTATTTTACAATGTATTGTTACCTGTTAAGTCTACACTTGCCCACATACCTTTTTGACTTGCTGAACAAAGATGAAATTGATAATTGTGTAAAAGTGCACTGTGACATGTTTGCTACCACTTTCCCACACGACACGTCACAAACCTTCTCTCCTGTGTGTGTGGATAAGTGTGGGCTGGTCACGTGAGTAGTCCAGACCCAATGAGAAACCATCTATGGTTGTTAAGGAACAGAAAAACAATTTTAAAAAAATTAAACATTACTGGCTCCAGAGTTAATGTTGCTGCCGCTATATGAGGTACCCTGATGCTAGAATCTATCGCCATAGATTTGTACCTTTGAGCATTTTTCGTGTACGTAACGAACACACTAAATCGATCTGTTTATTTTCTAGAAACCTTCTTTTCCACTCAGAGAAACATTTATGCTTATTCAAAAATAGCTCAAGTACAGCAGTACAGTATATGCAAGATTGAGTAATTGCTTTATTCCCAACCGGGGATGAAATCAGTCATTTTAATGTACTTTACCATGCTAACCGAAGGAAATCTAGATACAATGCCATTTTTGTGTCCTACTGATCGCTCTAATTTTGAATTTAGAGCCATGGCAGGGATATGTGACTAACATACTTTTTTAGTATTAATAAATAAAACGAGTTTCAAATACATGTTCTACCACCCCACATAACATAAAAGTATTTTATACTACGGTTTACTTGTACTGTGATGTTTTGTTTTGTCTATTGTCTCAGGAACCATTAGCATGCAGCCTTGGGAGGGACTCTCCAGTGATTTCACGTCTACTCTTACTTTCATTAAATTAACAACTCTCCCCAAAGCTTTATCACAGCAAACATGTTCAAGTTAAGATCCTTTCTGGCCTCAAGCTATGATGGTTTAGTGTGCTTGGTGTATTTGTGTCAGGTTTATTTATCAACAGTTTAGAATTAATTTTGCCCTTTTTATTGTAGAGAATGTCAGTTCTGTTAGGACACGGGGGGAAAAAAATGTAGAACCTTGCAGCTCCTTCCACAGTCCTCAATTAATCCTTCAGTGGCGTCAAGGGGTGAAAAAGCATCCCCAGCATGTTTAAAATGACAACATGTCTCATAACTCTTTGAAGATCGTGGAATACAGTTACATGTGATTAAAATGCAATAGCTTATGTTTATTTTGATACCAAGAACGTCCTTGTCAACTCGATAATCCTTCTTTATAGTACACAGAGTCAAATTTTGCATCTCTTTCCATCTTCCAAGGGTTAGAAAAAATATAAAGCTCCTGCTTACTGGCAGAATAGATTGTTGAGGGAGATGTAGAAACGTTGTACCGTTTCTAAAATTATTGATTTATCCCTAATAGGCATTTTGGTTAGCCAATAGTAATTTTTATGAAACTGTGCATCTATTTGTGTATAATACATTGGTTTTCCAGCAATGTATTTGATAACTGCATTATTTGCAGTATCCTGCTTTCTACCTGATACAGTATAGTATTGAAACTATTTTTTTTCTCGTCTCAGGGAGTAAAAAAGGCTTGTCTTTCATATACTGTATGGGCTACCATGTGCCGCTTGTGTTTACTTGCATGATAGAGTGCTGAGAGTTGCAGGGGAGCTGGGACAAATGTAGAAAAGATGTTCTGCTTGTAAAAGTATTGATTTAGCCGTACAGATTCATTTATTTAGCCCTATGTAGTCAATTTCCTGTCTTGGAATGAATGTATAACAGATACATTTTCAGCACTGTACTTGATTACTGCATTATTTACAGTACCCTGCCCTTTACATCCTGCAATACTTTATTGAACAATTATCATTTTATTACGTAAATTTAAAAAAGATGTATTTCATATACTAGTCTACCACTACTGTGCCGCCACTGTTGCTGCCTGAGAGATTTATAGTAAAAGTGCCCCCGTCTACATAACTTCTTTGATAATGGCACTATTTGGATTGGCATTCTTTTTTAAATTATTTTTCGAGGGATGGAGCCTATCTTTGTCAGTCGTGTTTATGTATGTTGGGTGCATTTGCACCCCTGTCTGCCTTTCGTGTGAGTTCAATTACTGCCACTGACCAAAGAAGCTGAGATTGTCCAAGATTAGTGCTAATCCTTTCTCCATTAAACTAGACATATGTCTAAATGGATGCCTTACATGTTACATTTGTAGTTGGAGGTTCCGAATTACAACACAAAATATTGTATTTCTGATGTGTGATCCTTCAAACTGTAAGGCAGGATGATATACAGGAGTGTTTGTTCCTTTTCCCAGAAGATGGGATGACGAAGAGACTGATGTGGTTTAAGACAGACTACAAACCTTGTGGAGTTTAAGTAATAATATAATATTTGGGTTTGGATGTGGTGAAGAAATGGCTCTAATATCAACAACTCAGTTAGATGCAGACAGATTACAATCCGACAGTTTTATTTTGAACAGCTCACACGATGTCAACAACTGCTCCCCCTTTTCCACACTTTCTGGTGTTGTAATAAAGCTTATCAATACAAAACCTTTAAATAACTTTATACAAACAACTAGAAGGCAAACACTCATACTCTGTTAAAGCAATAAATACTGCACAGCAAGCTTAATGCTGCCAGGAGAGTTTAACCAACTTACTTGCTAGCCTTTTAACAGTAAGTATTGAATTTATTATTAATAATATCTTATTAATGCTGTTTTACATTAATTATTAATTTTGTAAATATAAATGTTAACCTAATTTTGAAATACTTAATAATCCTAAACAATAACAAAAATAATCTTACAATAATGTCATATCATTTTATTTTTCATTTAAACTATTAGTTATTTATCAAACAACATATACAGAAGTATGCCAAATCCTGTACAATAATGACACATTTAACACAGTATTTTTTAGATCTATTACGGACTTCTGTTATCTATCAAATTCCTAACGTCATTAAAAGGTTCAAATATAATAGTCATTAAAGGGTTAATATATATGTGTGTGTGTGTGTGCTCTATTGCAATAATTAACCTTACAGTCAGTTCTTTTAAGAGAATTTTCTAAAATACATGTATTTGTTATTTCACAAAACTTTTAACTTGTATGAGTGTTTTGGTGAATTTATTGAAGTTTGGTATTCATGAAATACTGTAAGCACAACAGCAGTTGTCTAGTACAGTTCTGTCAGTATTACTGTATTTACTTTGTATTGAAACTATACTTGAAAAGATAAACACTCTCTGTAACTTATTAGCTTAACAACTCGAGTGTGCTATAACAAATGCATGGTTTTATATTAGCCCTTTGTATACTATCATAAAGGCCTACACAATTATAGATGTCACTTCGGTTAAAAGTGTGCATTGATGTAAACTGTATTATGATAACTTAAATATCTTAATAAATACAATTTGTTGCAGTTGATAATAAATTAGCCTGCTTCTAGGGCTGTAACAACAACAAAAAAACTTCTGATGGGCAAGTAATGTAACAGTGTAACTTACTGAATGTTCAATGTTAACTTGTTTATTTATAATTTATAATAATACATGTTCTATATTCCTGTAAATATATCATGGCTCCTCTAACAAAACATGCAATGGATACATTTAACTTGCAATGTTCTGTCCATCTTTACAGCAGCAGCCAGTGGTATTAACTCTTGTATGTTCTATTTCCAGGTCCTTCCTGCATCAAAGACAGCCTGTCCACTAGATTCTGTGAGAAGCTGAAGTTGCTTGGAAGGTGTTCATTGATAACAATACAGAAGCAGTGCTGCCTCACCTGCCTCAGTTCATATCAGACTCTGGATTCCAGATAAGCAGACTCTGTGGCTCTGCAACCCCACTGCAACTTCCAGTGAAATCATAAGGAATGTGTTATCTGTATTTCCAAACAGACTTGAACCCTAAATGTTATTCTTGGCACAGAATATTCAAACTTGGGTTTAATATACATATTTTACAATGTGCCTCATTGTTTTGTTTGTTGTATTAACTGCCTCAACACTTCATTAAAAATGTTCACATATACTGTAATATACAGTATGCATATGTTTGCAGGCAGATTTCAACTACGGTCATATACAGTTTGTTTTACAGTTTGTCAGTAAAGCGCCTTAGATCCCATAGAAGCATCTGTCTAATCAGTACACAATGTGAATGGAGGGTATACAAACTCAAAATCAGGCATTCTCATATGCTATTGGATTATTAAAAGTTCAACCAAGATCCCAAACATTTGTTTTCATCTGAGCCATTTCCACACTTACAAGTCTGCTTAATAAATAGTTTATATTAGTTATATTATATGTTCTGCTTAAGGATCTTAGGGTTTCATGGGGCCTGTTGGATTAAATTGACTACATCCCAGAACTGTTAATACTGGCTTGAAATCAACAAATAGAAATCATGTAGCACTTTGTGTTACTTAAAAAGTTTCCCTCCAATACAGCGAAATCTAACTTGTCTTTTTGACCACAGCTGAGTTATATATATTAGGATTAAGTAATTGCTTTGTGAGATGCACATGCATATTCTCGTAATCCATCTTGTTGAATACAGTGTATTTCATTTGGAGATGTGTATGCATGTACTGTACAGGCAGTGAGAAAAGCACAGTGCCTCGTGAATTCTTACTTTTTTCATCATTGAGGTGTGTATCTTGTAAGTAGAAGCGCTTTACATTAGATTACGTTTCGGAGTTACTGTTCAGGCTATAGGGTTTAAAACACAGCGCATTACTTTCTGCTTTGTTGTACGTATTCCTGCAATATCTTTTTTTTTTTAACATAATTGCAATTGTTTTGATATTTTTATCAACATATTCCAACATAAATCAGTTTTGAGTAGTAATTTTTGTTTCAGATCGTTTATGCATTGGGTCTTCTCTTCAGAATATCTTTTGAATTCACAACATCGGCAGGTTGAATTCAACCTGTTCAGAAACATTTAATTGGTTCCTACCCAATTCCTCTCATAAAATTCAGCATTTTGATTGGTTGATCTGTCCGTCATCTTTGCCAGGATTCTACCTGCTCACACAGGTTCAGAGGGGCGGGAACAAGTTTACAAATATACATGGCAAACCCTGTATAGTCACATTGGCTTTACAGCAAAGATGCAAGATGCCTCCAACTTTATGAATGTGTATGTTTGTACTCAAAATGTGCAAAAGACACTGTTGCACCGAACACTTTATAACCTAGGCAGTGAAATCTGGTGTCCATCTTTACACTGTTGTGTTGCTTAGTTTGTAGAGTTATTGCTTTAGGTTTTATTACTGGTTCTTATTCTCTAAATCATCCAAATGCAGTTAAAGAAAGAAGAAAAAAAAACATTTCAAATGAAATATGTATGCCTGGATATACAGGGTGGGTAAAACAATAGGCCATTCAATGGATAACATTCTTAAATTAAGAAAGTTGTCAAAGCTTTAAAATCCAGTGAACTTAGTGGCCACTTGATTGGACCGTCATTCAGTAGATATTGTCTGTGATGTTCGTTGTATAAAGTTTTCCCTATGTGTGTTTGCTTTTTTTCTTCAACCTATATAGTATTAGTTTGAATGTTTGAATCCATTCGAATCGTCTCTTTTTTTTTTTTTTTTTTACTTTTATGGTCAACCTTATGTTTTAAACAGGTTTACAAATGCTTTAGCTGAAACATCGCCATTTAAAAAAATACTTTTAATAATATACATTTAGAAGCCTGTACAAAACATAACCTTGCCTACAATGAAAATAGTTTTGCTGATACAGTATGTTTCCTGGCAAAATGTTCCTTTAATGGTGCTCTTCAACAAGGTGCTGTCTCAATGATTTTTTTTTTTTTTAATACAATAGGTGTTGCAGGTCAGCACCATTTTTTTTTATTAATTACTGTATGTTTATATAGTGTTTTTATAAATGTGTGCTTTTATTATTTTATAACTAGCTTTAAAAAGATGTGTTTAATGATTAAGCATGCCCTTATAGAAATGCATAACAATCTGTCATATTTACTCTGTTTACAGTGTAAGTAAGGTGCTATTCCAATGTACTGAATTCATTATTTCATTCCAGGTTGAAGTCTCTATGCTATTTGTACTCATGTAGGTGTTTCCTCCCATGATTTGTTGGTTTATTTTCTCTCGTGTATAATGGCATGAACTGTTATTAAATTGTTGTTTTGTGGCAGACAGTCTGCCAGTAATTCTTCAGATGTTAGAAATAATATGATAGAGTTAAAGCAATACAAGACAAATGGGTCCTAATCACAAAGCTTTAACCTATTGAATACGTTCGTTTTTTCAAAGTGTGTTTTATGAATAATGTAATCTCAAGCTTAAGTCATCAATAACCTCAGTAAGCTGGCAGGGTGACATTCTACATTCTAAAATAATGTAATGTTTGTTTGTTTTTTCATAGGAAAATGTTTGAAGGGAGATTTTGGATGCAAATCACTTTGTAATGATTTATGAAAAATACAAATAAAACAGTTTCGGTTGAAGTTGCAGGAGTTCAATTAGGCTGTGCAGTTTTCAGTTATTTGTTGTCACAGTCCGCAATTGCTGTTAAGCTGCAAAATCCTGCAAAGCTAGAAGAACTGATACAAAAATAACAGCAGGGCTAATAATGTAAGTCTGCAAGGCAATGAATGGTATTCTTGCATTGCTTTAGGTTTGTGATAAAGAAAAACTGCTCAATTTGTATCCTTATTATATATATATGGGACTATGAATAATGCATTCTTTTTTCAGCCAAGATGTATTGAATAAACAATAGCACACTTTTTTTAATTGTATTTCAATGCAGTTACCTTATACACTTAAAGAAAAAAATAATAAGACAAAAAGTAACTGAACACTGTGAAGTGGCACAGTACTCCAGTGCTATTAACACTAGAAATATTAGTTAAGACTACTAAACTGTAGAGCCATATTTTAAAACCAGAAGCCAGCTAACACAATATTAGATAGACTAAAGTGAATTACAGATTATATAGGTTGTATTTAAAGAAGGAAATGTTTTATCCTCTATTCTCTTTCCTCTGTAGATCTTCATTGCCAATGCACTGTACAGCACCAAAGTGGTACGTTGAGCTGCCACAGCAGTGGTAGTGGTACTTTAAAATCATTACCATCAAGAAGAGCTACGTGGGTATACATATTTAGGCCAAACAATTAATTATGTACAGAAAGTCTTTATATTATGGTCTTTGTTCCATGTATAGCTGAAGTTGACTTTTATTAACCCAACCAAACACATCTACTTCAAACACATCTTATTAATTCCATTCAATCATACTTTACAAGGGTAGAGTAAAGCAATATAGATTATGATATCTGTATTGTACCTGTTTGATTGAAGTACTCAGTATAAAATATTGCACGATAGATAGTTTCCTGCTTGAGGATACTGTTGACAGCTAGCACAATAACAGGCCGACTTTCAGTTGTTTTGCTCGTGAGCTAATTTTGCACTGCTCCACTTTTTATACCTTTGCTCTAAAATACTTTTTTTTAAATAAAAAAAGATTTAATAAACTCGGACGAATCACTTGCTCCACTGGTGCCTTTGCTCCTGTGCATCTAATGATCTCAGGCTGGATTCATACTTGGCCCGTTTCAAACGAATTTGGTCTGGTTAGTTTAGTTTGAAACTGTATCAATGTGCTTGGTGTTCGCACTTATCTGCGAGCAAAGGGACCAAGTTCATTTGGATGCCAAAGCTGTCCATCCCTGTACTATACATGTTGTAAAAACGTTGTTCCAGTTGATCCTTCCACTCCAACTCTTTCTTTCAACCATGTTCTAAATTGTTTAATTGAACCACTTAAACTTTCATCCAGCCCTAAAAGTAGTTAAATGGAATGGTTCAATGACTGTGAATGGCCACTTCAGATTTAAATAAAGGATTGAATTAAAATGTATAGTAATTTCTCTTTTTTTAAATCCTTGTAATATCTGGAAAAACACAGCACTTATACTTTATGATTTATTAACAACGCGGCTTATTTACAGCAGGACTGCAGAATTATTTTGAATTGTGATCATAAAGGTCCTAAAATTGATTTGTGGTGGTTACGTTGCTAATAGTCTGGCCAGTGACAGCAAAAATTCCACTTTTAATACCTTTGGGGCAGATTAAATGTAAACTGATTACACAGTTCTGATTATGTCTCTTGAATAGCTCTTGAGAGAGTGTGAAACAAGATTCAAGCACTATTTAATTGTTTTCATACCTGGAAGTGCCACCAATCAACTGTGAACTTGCCGCAGTCAACATGCAGGTTTATTTTGCTTTGTGTTTTGTTTTTTGTTTTTTCTTGACACACGATAACATTTCTGCAAAACACCACTTCAGCAATACATTGACTGCCTGGTGTTTTCAGCCTAGTAGCAAACTGATATAGGCAATTAAGTTCATGAACTGACAGATAGTGTCTTTTGCATGTGACATATCTTCGGATCTGAGTTTCAATTAAACCTCTAATATAGTGCATTTGAAACTTTTGTTCTGCCCTCTGATTCTCAAATCAAAGCATTGAAAGTTTATCAGAGGGAAAAGACCTAATTTACAATTATTTGTCTGGACTCTAATGGTATTGCCTTACTCCTACAATTAGATAAGCTACAGTGTCCATAGAGTATTTTACTTTATAGTCTTACAGTAGAATAGTACTGAATTATGCTTTCCAAAGATTTGCAATGCTGGGAAAAGCACCATGTGACTAACAAATCATTATGATTCATGTTCTGCTGCAACTTAAACACACACCAAGACAGAAATTAATCATAGAGAAAATGGTTTTGGTATATATTCTTTGATTTAATGTAACTTCTACTTGAAACAGTAGGGGGTAACTATCTCTCAATGGACAATAAGAAATGAAAAAAATGTCTTTAGCAACTCAGTTGCCCCATGCTGAGCAAAAATGTTTGAAGTACTTACTGTATGACACAAGAGATGATTAAATAGCTGAGTAATTATTGGCAGTAATCTTTTTTTTAATATAAGATAATATATTCAGGGAATTACAGTCAACTCTCATTACAATCAAGGGGAAAGCCATAAAAAATGTATATATTTATTTAAACCTATGCCTACTGTGGATCTGCCACAATTGCATTTAAAAAAATAAAAATAAATAATATATTTATATATAGTAGGATTTATTCAGTGGTATTCTCATCATCTCTTTGTCTTTTGTCTTGGGGGGAGGGGCATACACTATGGTTACTACAGTCTGTACTTTACATTCGTCTTTTAATAGGGAAATTCATGTCACAAATTAACTATAAAACACTCAATAAAGTAAATTAAGCAATACTAAATACATTAAAAGATAAGTGACAGATGCTGAAATGGGTTTTTATTCACATACTTGTATCACTGAGAGATGGGAACTCCAGCCCTGATAGATGAGGTGTGAACGATCTCTTATAGTCTCAGTAAGAGGAATGTGTGTGTGTGGGAACAAATTAAAATGTGGTAAATCAAATGTTACCAATGGGGCTGGAGTCCACATCACCCAGTTATATAAGTACAGTACGTGAATCAAAACCCATTTCAACATTCAATACATTAAAAAAGACTTCTAGTCAATATGGTGTTTAGGATAATTATTTTCTTATGTCATTGGGTAGTTTTGTAAGAGTGCATGACTGGTTACAACAATTTAGATGACGTTGACGTCATCATCTTGGAATAAAGAAAGCTATAACACATAACAGCTACATTCTCATACATATCAAGTTAAATTATGAGGAACTAATGCCTGTGAAAAAAATAAATAACAGCTTAAATTAATTAAAAGAAACATTTAAAGGCAACCACCAACTGTGAAGCTGCATATATATTCACAATTACCCAGTATTCCTTCGGGGCCCACTTGCACAGCTACCAAGCTCCATGGAGCAGCCTACCAGATGCATTGCATCCAGTATCTGTCCCCAGCATGACATTTACCTATCGCAAGTCTCTGGTAAAATAAGTGTAACACTTTTATTGTATAGAAGTTGTCTTGTATATCTTTAAAGATAAAACCAGTAAATATGTTTACTAAGTGATGGATAAGGTTAATTATTATTATTATTATTTATTTCTTAGCAGACGCCCTTATCCAGGGCGACTTACAGTCGTGAACAAAAATACATTTCAAGAATCACAGTACAAGTAATAATACAATTAAGAGCAAGATAAATACAATGACTTTGGTTCTCGCAAGAACAAGTATGACAAAATACGATTCAATAACAGAGCAGATAACAGTGTCAGTAATAGTTACATCAGGATATAATTAAATACAAAATACTACAGATTAAATAACAGTTGACAGATTACAGTACTCTAAAGTACAGGATTAAATGCAGTAAAATAGGTGGCAGATAAGAGCAAGTAAAGCGCATTTAAGGAAGAGTGATAAGTGTCCAGGGGGAAAAAAAGAGGAGTTCTACAGGTGCTGTCGAAGAGGTGAGTCTTGAGGAGGCGCCGGAAGGTGGTCAGGGACTGGGCAGTCCTGACATCTTTCGGAAGGTCATTCCACCACTGCAGTGCGAGGGTGGAGAAGGAGTGGGCTCTGGAGGCAGGGGAGCTTAAAAGAGGTAGAGCAAGTCTTCTAGTGCAGGAGGAGCAGAGAGGTTGAGTGGGGGTGTAGGGAGAGATGAGGGTCTGGAGGTAGCTGGGTGCAGTCTGGTCATGGTATCTGTAGGCTAGTACAAGAGTCTTGAACTGAATGCGAGCGGTGATCGGGAGCCAGTGGAGTGAGCGGAGCAGTGGAGTTGCGTGGGAGAAGCGAGGCAGAGAGAACACCAGGCGAGCAGCGGAGTTCTGGATGAGTTGGAGCGGACGGGTGGCGGATGCAGGGAGGCCAGCCAGGAGGGAATTGCAGTAGTCTAGGCGGGGAGAGTACCAGGGCCTGGACCAGGAGCTGGGGGGCGTAGTTGGTGAGGAAGGGTCGGATTCTTAATAGTTGTAAGATACTGGGTGCACAACAAATCAACCCAATTCCAAATGAATTTCTCCATCGTTGAATCAAGAGATACAGCAATTTAAATAGCTACCTTCAATTTGATTAATTACAGGAAGTTGACCTACAAGTGAAACTTAATGGAAATTCTTTTTGATGGCTTTTAGTGAATCATTTTGATGAGAAATCCATGATTATTACTGCCAAAAAAGATGAAAAAGATTGAAAAACTCTGAACCCTGAGTACAGTACAGTGTATGACAAAAAAAAAATCAACTTTGAAGCCCCTGAAGTTTAAAAATGTACTCCCTACTGTACTTATTGAATTTTCCACTATTACATTTTAGGTTTATTGAATAACCTATGAAATGTATTTTAGTGTCCCAAAGAAAGTTAATATTGAAAATGTAATTTTAAATTGTGAAAATATTTAATTAACGTATAATTCATTATTAAAATATTATTTAAAAATAAATAAATATTATTTCATAGTTTCTAAGACTCATTTGTTACCCTATAAAATGCTCATTATTAGCTATTACAGTACATGATTTCTTGGGGAACCAATTTAGATAATTAAATGCCAGCTAAAAACTTTCCAAGCTGGTACTTTCATTGAGATTTAAAAATAATTTTGGTTATGTGCGTTTTATTGCAGAAAGCCAAGCATTACAAATATCCACTGGGACCTTTTCTGAAAGTCAATCAGTTAAGGTTGCTTTTGCAAAGTGAAAGATTGCTTTTACGCCAGCATCTTAATCAAACAAAAGAGGGTTTATCATTAAAACAAAGTGTTCCCATGTCATTGGGTAAGCAATAACCCATCTCCACAATTGGTTCAAAGTGCTTTTTTAAGATTTTCTTTACCAGTTAAGATCTTTGAGGACTGTACTCCAAATTGATTTGACCCATTGATAAGAAAGCAGAATAACACTGATTAAAGTACAAAACTATAACTCCTGTATGTAATGTGAGGCTTTCATGAAAATGAAATCTCTATGGAAGCTGATTGAATTAAGCACTTTAACATTTATTTTTTTACTAGATACCAGTATGGACTTGCAAGTGCAAGTTCTTATTTCAACTGGAAAGCAGGCAGAGACCATAGGCAATGATAGTGCTATTTGAGTATGGGTTTGTGCTGGAGAAAATGGCATTAAAAAAAAAAAAAACAGTCCCTGACATTTCACAGTATTCGCTGTGTATTTTTCTCATGTCAAATTTAGTTTTTCTGTGTTATTCATATGAATACTCTGTGAAATGTCAACCTTTGAAATGATTCCCCAAATCCTTGATGTTCCTAATGATGTAGATTATTACTTGACAAATATGATGCTTTACACTGAAAAGGACTCTACCTCAAGCATCAATTATAAAATTATCATTTTGTTATAACTTAATAACATCATTGTGTACTACCATTCATTATTATTTACAGTTGTCAAGTGACTTTTTGGATTATAAATAAACACCATTGCACCTGGATTATCCTGGATTGTCTGTTATTGATCACCGCATCACTCCTGCACCTGCACACTGCAAAGCACTTTGCCACAAGGCCGTTCATATCATTTAGTTTGGGGACAAAATTGTAACAATGTTATTTGGTTTTTATCTACATGTGCTGCTGTTTTGGTGGTGACTGCCATAAGAAGTTTGGAAGGAATACTACAATATGAAGGTTCATTATGCACCAACTTGTTTTATTAGCATATATTATGTGATGTTAAATTGAGGTACGTGATCAGCATGTGACCAGTTTTGTATTCAAATACAAGTTAACTTCTAAGCTTGTAGTGTTTTGCAGAGATTTAAAATGCCATGGCATATGTTTTTTGGTGCAGAGACGTTCAATGCTTTTAAGTGGGAGCTTCACACATTCTAGTTCTTAATATTAAAAACCCTACCATGTTTGATCATAAATGCAAATCCCTAATTCTATTTAATATTGACACAGGGACTGGGGAGGTTATTATAATGAGTAAAATGGTGATATAAAGGATTGGGTGCTACCTCATCAATAGAGGCTTAAAAGTCATCCTCAGCCATATATATAATTAAGGCTGTATTTTTTTTCAGGGGTTCCAGAGTGGCTTATCTTGTAAAAGCACAGCTGCATGGTGTACAGGGCGTCATGCAGCACAGGATTGTGTCCTGGCTGTGCGAAGTCTCTTCGCTGGGGACTCCGAAGGGAGAGTCGCATTGGCTCTGGTGTGTTAGGGAGGCAAAACTGGCTGTGACTGTTTCTCCTCATCGCGCCACAGCAAACCTTGCTGGCCAAGCGCCCAGTGAGCTCAAAAGCGGACACCTGCAAGGCTGGAGTTTGTCCTGCAGAGGTTGGTAGCTCGTGGATATCCGCTCTGGAGTTCCTGGGTGAAGAAGAGGAAGCTGGCTTGGAGGATGCCTGCTGAACCTTCAGCTCTCCTGGGCTGTGTGGGGAATTGCTGTGGTGAGTGAGTGACATTCCAAACTGGGGAGAAAATGGGGACACAAAAAAAAAGGCTGTATTATTTTTACGGTTATTATGGATTTCCATGAAATTGACCCATTGTCGTGTAATATGTAATTCCCTGTGAAGATTCCCATTTCTGAAAGAATATTGTAAATACATATTTTTTTTATCACTTAAAAAGAAATACAGCAAATGTTTGCCTTATTGGCGCACTACCTGTTACTGTAGACTGCATTAGGAACCTGGCAGCTGGTTTAGTTTGCTTCTGGTAAATGATTGTACACACTGCATAGAGCTGCACGATTTCTTTAAGAGATCGCTCTGTCTAGTACAAGAAGGAGACATTTCACCTCTGTTGTTATTTTTACATGTATTTATGTTTTTATTTTGTTTGATAATTCACAGATTCTGAAAATACTGGAAAATGTATTTAAAAGGTGGACATAAAAAACATATTCTACAGTTTAGCATTTACACTTTTTTCAGGTAAGCATTTCAATATTTATGAACATTTGCAATATAATAAAGACTTTAGAGAAAATAATCAATTTTGAATGTGAAAAAAATATTTTTTTCTGCTTTAATAAATATTGTTTAATCGTGAAATATCTTGACTTACCTATTTTTAGACCATGAAATAATATACTGTGTATATATATATATATATATATATATATATATATATATATATATATATATATATATATATATATATATATATATATATATATATATATATATATTACAGTGAAAAAAACACAGCCCTCAATATAATCCTGTGTTGAGTTGCTATATTGTGCATAACGCAGCTGTGGGAGAAATTCGTAGTTGTAATTGAATGTACTTTATAATATGACATTTCAAATCAAACTGTGAGACTTGAGATACTGTGATGTTAATGAAGTTTGTCATTCTTGAATGATCTACTTCAAAGGACTACATATTGGTAACAGGGTCGTAAATATTTTTATTTGTATTTTTATTCTATGATCAATATAATTAAAGTTCTGTCAAAATTGTTCTATAAAGTATAAAGGTTACTGTTTTAATTATTTATCTATGTCCATGGAGGAGGGACGTTGCTTGTGTTAATGACACGCATTGTTTGTGTAAAGGGAAGTGTCATTTAAACTCAGTAAGCCAGTGAAAGGACTGATTTCAGTCAGGGATTAGCTTCCTGTTTATTCCGGAGGTGATTGGATCACTAAAGTAACCTCCTTTTTGGGAGCTATATTTAAAGTGAAACAAGGATGGGCTCGTTCTCTTTATCTTGTATTCTGATTCCTCTCACAATGAAGTGACCACAGCCGATGCTTGAATGGGCCTACTGCACGCACGTCCTGATTTCGACATGTCACCATCGTTCCCGAACCAACATTCAGTTGTTGTTCCTGGATCAATTACTGCTTTAGCCAATGGTAAACGATTTAACAAACTTACTGCTTTAGCCAATCTTATTACTTTTTTGATGAAATGTGCATCAATCATTGGAGTGTGCTTACAAACTGCCTTCCTTCAGATTCTGTTTGGAGGGAAAACCGTCTTCTTTCAAATTTGAAAAACTGCAAAAAGAGTTTGTACAGGTAAAGATATTTCTTCTAAATCGTAGTCACATTTCCAACAATTTATTAATTGTATTAACCAGTAAACAACGCACGGTCATGGCTACACAGACGGGTGCTGAGCGAAAGCTTGCTTTGTTTACATCGAGGAGGAGAGCGTGCGCTCCGCAGGATAACTGCAACACAACCTTTCAGACTTTTCCATTACTGAACAGGAACACCTTTACTACATGTTCTGCCTTTAGTCAACTACATCTTCACCTTAATGCAAGTTTTTGTGCTTGTACCCTTTGACACATTATTCCCTTTACTAACCACCCAGATGCAGCCCTAAAGCTTGACATCATTAGAAGGCAGTCGTTGATATAATGAAGAACAAGAAGGAAGTACTATAAAAGATTGGAAGAGCTGTTCTCATATTAATATATATATATATATATATATATATATATATATATATATATATATATATATATATATATATATATATATATATATATATATATATATATATATATATATATATATCAGAAATCAAAATACAAAATGCATGAATGTTTTAAAAAAAGCAAAACTAAAACAGTCCCAAACAACTGCATGCAGTTTCTTGAAATATATGGAGAAGTGCATTGAAAAATTGTAAGTACATTGTAGACTTTACATATTTTAAGTACATTGTAGGCTTTACAAATGTTTACACCAAGCCTCAAATCCTGGTTTGAATGGTTGAACTTCCCAAAATTAAATAATTTGATATCCTCAAAAATAGTTATGCAAATAAAATGTTACTTTGGAAAATGGGTGCCATAAAAATTAGATTAGAGCTGACATTTAATGTAAAACATTCACACTTTGAAGTCCTATACTTGAGAGGGTTTCAGCTGCAGACACTATATATCTATCTGTGAAATTGTAATTGAATAAAGATGAGAACTTCAAACAAAAATGTTCTGTTGACATGCCATTGCCAGTAATTGACACCCAGATTCAGTACATTTTGAAAAGGAGAAAATCTTCCATAAAATAGAAAATGTGTTTTTCATTCAATAAAAGAATGATGCATGAATACCACATGCAACGATATATAATGATTGTACTGTGATTGATTATGATACGATCAAAATAAGATATAAAAAAAAGCTGTCAAAAAAGAAGCCAATTATTAGATTCCAGATTGTCATCAAGTTGATTTTGAGATACATGACAGTGGGAAAGAAAAGCAAGTGTTTTCTTCAATTAGTTTTCTCCGGGAGATTTGGCTGAAGTGTTTGGCTGGAGATTCCCGCTACCTGACAAACCAATTGAAAGAGAGAATTACCTGTGCACATTGGTCTTTTCTTGTTGTTTTCAAGAAAAAAGAAAGGATCAATACTGGCTACTTCTAAAGCAACTTTAAAACAAATGTAACCTTTTCAAGTATAAACATACACTCCTGCATTACTGTTCAATTTCATGAAAAACATATTTTTATACAGAACATGCCTTATTTTGCTTCATAAGTAAGAATTGTTCATCTTGCCTTGAAGGTTAGGTTATTTTACGGCTAGTTGTCACCCCTTTTGGACAACATCTCAGAGGGTCTGGTCCTGGAAATTCTAGCACTAATTTAGCAAAAGAAACCTTTGTTGCCAGGACGTGCAGCATTATATTATATATATATATATATATATATATATATATATATATATATATATATATATATATATATATATATATGTGTGTGTGTGTGTGTGTGTGTGTGTGTGTGTTTTATGTCTTCACATTTTATTGTTTTTTTGCAATCATTCTGAGTGATTCTGCGATTCAATATTGCATTTTAATCTTTTTTCTCTCTGTCAGAATCCACCTGCTATTATCTGAGCCTGTAGAATCCTAGTTGCCGGTTTTTGAAAATACATGATACAGTGACCTTACAACTCTGCTCATCCCATTGGTTTATTGTACTAGTATGAAGTGTAAAATTATATACTGTTGATGGAACTGTTGGGATCCTCAGTTTGATATTGAAACTTGTAACAGGGATAACTCTGTTGCTGGTTCTTGCGCAAATGTGTGCAGCCGGGACGTGGAACAGGAGACGCGTTACTGGGCAACTAATTGAGCAGTTAGGCTCGCCCGGCACTGAGCTGAAGCTCGAGGCGACTGCACCGCCATGCTACACAGTGGGGCACTTTGTTTTGTGTCTGCCCTGCAGGATATCTACCACAGAACCCTTCAACTGCAAGACGGTGCCTGTGAAGGCTCTGCTCAGCCAGGACTGTCATAAAGACCCGGAGTCACTGGGAGGCCGGGACATCGGGAGACACAGCAGTAGGTTAGTTTATGGGATGTTAATCCCAACCAGTAGAGAAATGGTTTCGTAGTGTGATAGGTTCCTGGAGCAGGATGTCTCTTTCAGTGAGACTAGCGCTCGCCTTGAGTGGCAAACTTTATTTTTTAGCTTTGTTTTGTTTTCTTTATTAAATCTGAGACTAAGGCTACCATTACTGGCACCCTAGTGGCAGCACATGTGTGTGTGTGTTAAATAAATCTGCGCGCCTCTGCGGTGTGTCAACACCCAATGCTTTGTGTCTACCTCATTATTATTCAGTGACGACCCACACACATAACAAATCCCCCTGTTACAAAGCTAGATACAATTTATTGACTGGTTTCATGGGACTGATGGAAACATGGAATCTGTGGGCTTTTGCAAATTTCCTTCTCAGTGCTGTTTAAAGTACAATGAAAATACTGCCTTATCTAGTTGTGCATTAATTAGCTTTTTCACAAATGATAATTTAGCTTTTAATCCAGCTTTTTCTATCCTCTGTGCCCTGATTGAATCACCTGATACAATCTATAAAAAACATAAAACTATCAAGGCAGCTTTTGATGAAGACAATACCTCCACTTACTTCTGACTCAATATCAAGTGAGCCTCTTCCATCATGATACTCCTGGCTGCGATTCCCATTTATTTCAAAGGTTTCTTTGGTTGAGTGCATTTCATTTTTTTGTGTCTCATGTTTTACATGGTATTCTGCAAGTGCCTTAACAAATCTGTCAGCATGTAAGATGGCTCTGAGCCAGGGTCTTGATCTGGTGCTGCAATACTTGCCATTCGCAGTGGAAGAATGGCATAATAAGATCAACAGCTCACCGCCAATATCAGCAATACCTCACACAGAAGAGCAACCAGCAGAAAAGGTAATCAGAACTGAAATTGGAGGCAGCTAGAGACTGGAGGATGGAGGCAAATGTTGACCAGTCCATTATTTTCCCACCCGAGACTACCCTTCAACCTGACATTGTCCTGTGGTCAGTCTAAGCATGCCTTGTTCTCCTAGTGGACCTAACAGTGTCATGGGAGGATTCCATGGACGAGGTATACTAGAGGATTTGCGGGTGACCTCAGTTGACTGCATCACACATTATTCAGTCATACTAAACAAACCACTGGACCACTGGACAATACATATGGGTGTTTGGGTGAAATGGAACAAAATCAACCTTTAATTAAACGTAATCCCAGATGAGAAGGACACAAGCTCTCTCTGCACAGCAGTCTTATATATTGTATGGTATATGCAACATTCAGTAATTACTTGTACAATAAGCTGCATGTAATGATTTTTTTTTCCTTTTAAAGCTTGATTAATATGCTTAAACAAAGAGCAGTTCACCAATTAAAAAGAAACATTATGAAATATTAATAGTGTTAACAATATTCAACATACAGCAAGTATAGTCTTTTTAGTAGTGTTCAAAGGGTTGTTCTTATTATTCTCACAAAATTAACATTAAGCTTTCAGAATAACAAACCACAGTGGAGCATGGACTTCACAGGCTCTTTCAACTTTAAATTTCTATTTAAATAATTTAGAAGATAATATAAAATTCAAGGTTACAAAACCATTGAGATTGAGGATACTAAAATCTGTGTTCAACAATGGAATATGATGCTAATATATGTAATACAATACGACAAGTGGCACTTCTCTGTAATCTTTCATTGGGATCACCAAATCCCATTGTACTGTGATAACATGGAACCGTACAGTTTAGATAAATGAGTGCCACTGTCTGTCGTCGAGCCGATTGATTGATCTGGATAACGCCAGATTAAAAGCAGAATCAGTACCTGGCATTTTAGAAACAAAATCCAGGAAAGACACTTGTCATATATTACCTAAAAGCTATGCAATCTAGTGAAAGTGGAGACAACAGTCAACCATGCTTGTATTAGGTTCTTGTCTCAGATTTGTTCCACTTGCAAGGCTGTTTTCTCCATGTACACTCAATGTGCCCTGTAGATATTTTTTAAATATAAAGGTACTTTTTTGACCTGAAAAAAGAAACAAGGACCAGGGGTCACAAATGGAGATTAGATAAAGGGGCATTCAGAACAGAAAATAGGAGGCACTTTTTTACACAGAGAATTGTAAGGGGTATGGAGCCAATTCCCTAGTAATGTTGTTGAAGCTGACACCCTGGGATCCTTCAAGAAGCTGCTTGATGAGATTCTGGGATCAATAAGCTACAAACAACCAAACGAGCGAGAGTGGCTGAATGGCCTCCTCTCGTTTGTAAACTTTCTAATGTTCTTATGTTCTTATATGGTAATATTAACCTTATTTTCTTTCTCTTTTGCTTTACACAGGTAATTTTTAGATTCCGTTGGACCATCCCAGATGACAACAAATCTACAGGAACCACAAGAACAGGAAGTAGGTATTTCAAAGATTTTATTACACATAAGACATAAATAATACCATCCAAATATAACATCATTGCATAACAATAAAAACCTCCTCTAAAGAGCTCTAACCTCTATGGCTCTATTGTTACCTATTACACTATCCAACTTAATCCGTGACACATAGCTTCACTTTGTTCTATATAATAAAATAACTTACGAGGATAGCACAACAATAGCAATAGTACAGAAAAGACACACTAGTAACAGCAATGTATATGGGGGCCTATTAACAGCAACAATAACAGGGTGAACACTCCAATAGCAGCAATTTCACTGGGGGCTTAAAGGGTACATAAGAGGCTTTTTATTTTATTGCTCGCATATGTAACTGAGATGGATTTACCAATGAGCAGGAGGATGATGGGAAATGTAGTTCTGAGAGGTCCATGCAGGCACATGGGAAGCCATCTTGAGGCAGGGAATGCAATTTAAAAGTTTTAAAAAGTGGTCAAAATGTAAAAAAAAAAAATTAAAACAATACACACACCTTACGTAAACAGTTGTAGCAACACATGGAAACATGTAACACAATAAAATAAAAAGGTCCTTATGTACCCTTTAATAGCAGCACCAATAACAGGATGAACACTAATCGAAGCAATTTACATGTGGGATTATTGACAGCAACAACAATCGCACAAATCATGATATAGTTACGTGAACACGGGCCACGGCCCTCGGATAAATATCCTCCTCTTCAAAAGATAATGGTAATCTGAACACTAGATTCCACCTGTCAAGGCCTTGGTTATCAGGTATGATACTTCTGAATAACTTCATATATAATATCTATCCTATCTCCTGTTTCCGATTCTAATGCCTGTAATCGAGCTGTGAGAATCTGTAAAAATCACAGTATTCTTGTATTTTATCTATGGCCACAAGTATTGAAATCCTCTCTTTTTCTGTTCCTGGTTCTCCCTTTTTATGGGCTGGGTGAAACAAACTCATGTCCAGGTGAGATTGATTACACCTGGTGGCTGGTGGTGCCATTTGGTTCCTAGGATGTCTAAATAAGTGTTTCTGTCTTTCCCAGTAATCCTGTGCAAAACAATTAGTATATAAATAAAGGAACAGAAAAATAAATCAAGTGCAGAAAGAAATATATAGACATGCAGAATTAAATAATAACCAAAATAAAACAAATACACAGCAAATAATGTGACAATAGAAGATAATCATTCAATTTAAAGTGCAACATTTCAATGAACTAATAAGTGCAACCAATAAACCTGCTACAGAAATGTGTCACTTGTGACAAATTCAAACCCTGTTGAGCACACATGAGACATGAACGTTGGCAACTTTTCAAAATGACCCTTTGACTAAGTATTACTATATTAAGTGACTTTCGACCCAGTCTGCAAGTTGTTTGTGTTGGACAATTGAAAATTATTATGCCAAAAGCAGAAGTGTGTGAAAAAAAATGTAATGTAATCATCTTTCCCAAGCATTAGAAAATTCAAAATCCTTTCCCTTTTTCTTAGTTTAAATATGTTAACTACAACCGGTAATAAGCTGTGATATTAACTTTTTGATAAATAACCATAGTTACCAACTCTGTGATGATAGTTACAAACAATGATAGTAGGCATATCCTCCAGGTATGGCAAATTAGAGCTAAAAATAAAAAGGGAAATAAAGCAAAGCTTATTTCATGCTCAGATTCCTTTCCCATTTGGATTTTGAATGTAAAGATTTCAATGCATAATGCATTGCACTTGTTAAAAGTGCATGCATTTCATAAATAGTTTTTAAGTTAGAAATCAAAGCACCATATAACAGTGCTCTACCTTTATAAGCTGGCATTTTAATCCTGTGGAATCAGTTATAAGGCAGTTATAGTTTGTCCCATAATAACATTCCACTAGCACTTTCATAAGATGAAACACAAAAAGCAAGGTCTCATAACTACGGCTCCCAACTATAGCACTGAATTCAATTTTCTAATTTGTAGCCACATGCTTCATACAAAAAACAAACAATGCAAAACACAGTTATTTTAGGTAAGGCATGTGAGAGGTAAATAATATAATCAGCATACATTTTGGGAACCAATGTAAAACAAAATGCAATTTGTAAAAGAAGAAATGTGCAACAATGCACACAAATAGAAATTGAGATAGTACCTGCATCACCAACCAGAATTAGAAGTGGAGGAAAAATAAGACCCAGGAACTGATGAGGAGCAGAGCTTTTCAAAACAGATCAAAGTATTTTCCCAGGTCAAAAACAAACAAAAGAAACAAATCAGTAAAACAATAGTTTAGTAACAGCACTCATAACTCGAAAAAATTACAACAATATATAGAAAAGCTACTTGCTCTTTAAAGGAGTGCTAAATGGGCACTCCTTTAAGCTGGGCTAAGCCGCACACAGTCACCTGGTTCTACTGACTTAATGTGGTAGACCTCTCTAAGCCTTCATTAGGCTCAAGGTTGTACACTACACTACACACTAGTTGGCGGTAGTGAGGAGTCCCTCATATGCTGTCTGCTCATGCTCCTTCGCGACAACTCCGATATACTTTCCCAAAAGCATTGGTTGGTGGTCGTCTTCTAACTGAAAGGGAACGTTAGGTTACTTACTGTAACCCTGGTTCCCTGAAAGAGAAGACCACCACCAAACCTTGCAAGGTCGCATCACTCGCATTCGCGGGTTCAATGCAAAAGAGGAAGTGACTCTGCGGAACGACTACTTATTCCCTCAGCAGGCGGGACGGAGGACGTCATTCCACGTAGACATAAAATGCTCAGTGAATACTACCTAAGGCAGGCATATCCCAAAAGTATTGGTTGGTGGTCGTCTTCTCTTTCAGGGAACCAAGGTTATGGTAGGTAACCTAACGTTTTCTCATTTATATTTTTGTCTGTTATAACCTTATTATGTTTGCGGTATCATTTTCTGTTATGTTGTGGTGTTAAACTGGATTTTTCAAAGGAAACTGACATGGGTTGTCATTCTGTCAGAATTACTGTCCTCTTGTTTAGCAATTATGTCTCGATACATTCATGATCAAAAAATAAATGCATATTCATAAGAGGTGATAATGATGAGGATGAACAGATTTATATTAATTCTGTGATTCTGAAATGAAAAATTGATATATAATGGATAATTATTTAAGACAATAAATACAGAAAGCTATCTCAGTCATCTACTTGTGATTCTGACATGTAAGAGTGTCAGAGGTAGAGAAATGTTATTTAAACATTATTAAGAATTGCTTTTAGTTTTTTAACCATTATCTGTTGCCTTCAGGGAACTAATAAATAGACCTTCAGTCAAATGTCTTATGGATCCTCGGAAAAATAATAATCTTTGTGTTGCATATTGGTTGCTGTGTTTAAGCATTTTTTAAAGCTCAATCTTGGTGCAACATATGGTGCATGATTAATAACTCTTTTTATTGTGCATTTGTTTTGATAAATAGCATACTGCGTAGAGACATGTGAAAGATGTGCTTAAGAGGAATGCAGCCTGCTGAGTCCTGCTGCTGGCAGCCTTATTCATAAACCATCTACAAGCATCCAAAAGTTGTGGATACGGTACACTAAAGCAACCCTGGAATTAACTTGCCCTCTATTAATGAGTCATCTGTGCAAAACTTACAGGCTATACAGGCTTGTGAATGTGATCTTATGGATCTGTGGCATTTTTTCCAGATGAAAATATGTGTTTGAAGCATGATGGCTCCTCCAAAATGCACTGGATTTAAAAGTTTGGACCTGACTTTAAAGTCTGTGAAACTGTTTTACAGGGTAACTGTAAGGGCAAAAAACTTAAAAGAACAGATTCTTATTAACACTACAGTACAAGAAAATTGTGTCACCCCATACCCTAGACCAGTGGTACTCAACTCTGGCCCTCAAGATTCAGTCCAGTCCAGGTTTTTACTCCAAGCATGTTCTAATGTACTTAATTGAAGCTGCTAAGAGGCAATTAACTAATTTAGGACCTGCTTGGAATAAAGACCAAGACTGGAATCGATCTCGAGGGTCAGGGTTGAGTACCACTGCCCTAGATGCCAATCACCAGCTGCTTTTCCCAGCAACCAAACACAGAGGGTAGGATGTCCCAGACAAAACTGTCCAGTTCTCTGATAAGTATTTACAACAAAAAAAAACACTTTTCATTTGATGATGCGGGTAAGCAAAAAAGTTAAGACAAAATTGTATGAGCCTGGTATCCAGGGAGATAATCTCAATAGTTAAGTATTTATTTGGTGATAGTATTAATGTAATTCTGATTTATCTGCTTCCCCTGAAACTTAAGAAATACATACTGTATCTAGTTGCTTTTGCTAGCAAATTAAAATGGAATAAAATCTGTGTGAAGGCTTTTCTATCCATTAAATTCTGCACCTATCTTGTCTGCTGACCCTTATCTAAAAATGAATAATTAATTGTCTATTTCTCTGATTAATTCTATTCCACATGGGAGTCTCTTATATTTCCTGAATAGTCTTGGATATTTTTTTTTTCCTGACTTGGAAGTTGGTTCTCTCAATTATTATTATTATTATTATTATTATTATTATTATTATATTCTGCCTGATTCAATGTCAATAAGTGTACTTCAATATACTGTATATTATTTTTCCTTCATTTCAACATCGGTTCCTTTGTGTCCTTTTAGAACTTGATTCACTGAGCTGGGTTAATATTTCTTTCAGGCATTTCTTCCCAATCACAGACTGTTTCTAGCAGTTTTAAGACTGCATAAAAATGAACAGTTAATTAGCTTTAATATGGTAAGATCTAACTCTGCAGTGTTAAAAAACAAATTGCCATGTTTTAACTGGCTTCTGCTTGACTTAAATGCCAACATACCAGGCAAAACTATAGGCTAGCAGAAGTCTATAAAAGAGCTCATGGATTTTGACGCACTGTAACCACTCTCTTGTGTTCATATTTGTATTTATTTATGTATTTATTTGACAGGGACAACATACAATGTTTAACCCAGATTTAGCTATGAGCTCATTAGCTCATTGTTGGTCTGACCATGACTGATTATGACTTTTTTTTAAATATCAAAATATTTAGATATCCCTTTGTAAACTTATGAAGATAATTTATTTGCAAAATAAGTGGATGGAGTTGCCCTGGAAACAGACTGAAACACATTATTATAAGTGTAAAACAGTGGCAGCAGGTGACTAGAATGAAGCGTCCCTTTTTATAATGCTCTGTGCAGTATTAAAGAGCCAGGATCGTCATTAACACTATATTCTATGTTATATGCTATATTGAAACATATATAAATATATATATATATATATATATATATATATATATATATATATATATATATATATATATATCCTTTTAACCTTCATGTACATTTGGGCTCGTGCCCCTTTAAAAACATGACCCAGAGATAAAAATTTTTTAGCACTTCCGCGCACTTTTATTCAAAACACAAAACAAACAAACAAAAAACCTAGCTCTCATTGAGCACTCACTAAACACATGCAGGTCCCTGTCTAACGTGCAGGACATCTAAGCTGTTTACCTGATATATAACACCAAAACAAAACAGTTTAATACAAATTTTTATAAAACCAAATGTAGGTTTTAAACAGACCTTTACAACTTTCACTCAACAGCAGCAGACTGACTGCTTCCCTTTTATACCCTGCACCTGGCTCTAATTTCCAATAATTGCCAGGTGCAGGTGATAATTAATAATTAAACAAAACAATTAAATTAAACAGAAGCAATTACCTTGGCAGAGAGGCTTTAACTCTGTCCCTGCCATAAAACAAAACATTTTTATATTGCCCCCCTGTCCTGCTACATCCGTTACAATTGCTATAATATACATGTTCCTATGTCATGACGCTCCCTGGTCAGAAAAGCTTTATGTAAAAAGAAACCACTGCCGTTATCATTCAACAAGCATATAGTACAACTGAGTAGAAATACATTCAAAATAAAGACTATGACAAACAAACATGACGAGAACTCAATGAGAAACAATGAGGTTCAGACCAATAACAACATTTTTTTAAAGTTTTTAAAAGAAAATGAAAACATAAGGAAAAAAGACACTTGCTGTTATAAACCACACAAAGTCATGTTTGTGTTCAGTGGGGGAATCAAGAGCACTTCACCAGATACCTGAACTATCTTGGACAAACACCTTTTGAATTTGATTTTGTCATTAAAATACAAAACCACTTTGAACAATGTCTTTATTTTTAACGTATTACTGCTTCTCTGCTGTACTGTGCTTGTTGTAGCGACAGCGAGAATAGCCGTGGTTTGTTTTTAAATGTTAGACGTTTCTACACTTAAATGACGTTTCTATACTTTGAGAAACAGAATATATAAAATAACATATGGGTAAGAAAGGATGTCTCTCGTTGATTTTGGGCTGGTAATGCACTTGTTGTGCCAACTTGAGACATATTATTGTGTGATAAAATATTCGGATTCATACATTATTCGTTTTATATTTTGTTGTACAAGTGTCCTATTTTTATTACTGATACATTATCTTACTTGAAAACACTTCCATGCTGTGATGCTTGTTGTATTTTAGAGCTGTCTTTTGTAGATTCTGATGATTTGCATGTTTTGTTACATAAATAACTGGATTATTAATTCTTGTGCAGCATATGTGGAAAGTGCTTGGGCAGGTTTCTTTGCTGCCTCTTATTGGTATATTTGCTTTGTATGATTTTCTTTTTTGCTTTACTGTCAGTTTTGCTGGTTCTCTGGAAAGTATAGAAGCAACTGTATCCTTGAACTAAGAAGGAAAAATGTTATAGACTAATTCAGTTATATTCATTTCCTTACCTCTTGCGTGACATCTGTCTAGCGGTATTAGATACTGTAATAAAAATATTGTGTGTGTCTGCATTTTTTTAAAGAGCAATGAGGTAAAAAGTAATTCAAATATGGATATATGAAATTAGGGATGGACTAGATATTAGGGATTGTAAACAAACCTTGTATTTGCAAAGTGCCTCTGGCAGCAATGCATTTTAACGAAAATGTTTAAAGACCCCAAGCACATGATCAAAAAGGAGAGAAGAAATTTACCTAATTCTCCAAATATCAAAAGGGTGGTTATGAAAGATTAGGACACATTGCATTAATGGTAATTTAATGAAAAAGAAAACATATTGGTGCATGTATGTAGGTTAATTTTTACAAAAAAAAATTCAGTTTGGACAAAAGTTGCACAAAATAGCGGCACAACAGTATTTTGGTTCACAGGAATATGTACAATTAAAAGCATATTATTTGTAACCAACGCCATCACTAAGAACAATGAAAAACATATTCTAACCTATAAAAGCATGATACAGGCTCTTTAAAGAGTAAGTAGTGAGGTTCCGAAAAATGTAGCGTTACATGTCCCCACATGTTGCTACAACTGTTTAAATAACGTACCTGTCATTTTTTTTCTTTTCATTGTTAACATCCTGACAACTTTTTACACGTATAACTTTAAAGTCTGTTTCAAAGCTCTTTTCAAAACTTTTACCACAGACACTCCAGGTGATGGTCCAATCTTACATTTTTTTTTTTTGTAGGACAAGTGTCCTTGTGGGTATCACATACTTTTGAGTTCTGACATGCAACATCTTTGGCTCCTCCAGCTCCAGCTGCCCACTTTTGTCTAACTGCTGAGGTCCTTTTCCCAAAAGCATAGAAATCAAAGTGTGAAGAAAATAATGAACCACTGATCTAAAAACAGCTGAAAATCATGACAATAATTTACACAGCCAGTTGTCATGAGACTGTGCGACTTGTTCCCCAGTGCTCCTAACACAAAAAACATTATTTATTTTTTGTTAAAATAATCAAACGTCTGCTGGGTAGATGTTGTCACATTTTGTGCAGTGGCTGCTGAGTTGATTATGAATTTTGTTTTCAAACACACTTTCCCTTGACAAAGGCATGTTAAGCATACCGAAACGTTGGGAAGTTGGCTGTTTGAGCTAAAACTTATATATAAATATAAAAGGTGATGTGGCAAGGTAGAAGCCCTGCTGCTGTAATAGTGTGTGTGTGTGTGTGCATGTGTGCATGCGTGCGCGTGTGTGTGTGTGTGTGTGTGTGCGCGTGTGCGTGCGTGTGCGTGTGTTGTGAATATATGGTTGGTAGGGAGGGGGTTAAAATCCTCCCTGCCAGATGTGAGAATGTGGCTTGAGTCTAAATTGAATAATTGATTATGAATTAGGCTCCAGCCACATGGTATATAAGGAAGGAGAAATCCTTTGTCTGTGTGGGAGTTTGGTGACAGTGTACAATAACTTGGTCAGTGAAGGCGAATGCCTAGCCTGACATCAGCATTGTTTTGTTCAAACTTTGTATTTTGGCCCTCACGTTTCTGAAATTATATGTCTAGACTATGAAAGGCAGAGATCACCTTTTATCATGACAGTGCTTACAGTAAGTAAGAAAATGATTGCAATCTGACAGACAAAAAAGAAAATAACCACAACAGCATGCTGATGTATTTACCTGAAGGTGCCAAATTGTTTATTCTTTTATGATTTATTACAGGACCTTATCAACTTTGTCAACATACAAGTGATAGTCTTCTTTAATTTAACACATCTCCTTTGCTGTTTAAATGATTTTGACAAAGATACACCAACACAATGTACCTCAAATTATATATATATATATATATATATATATATATATATATATATATATATATAAAGAAAAGTAAATGCTGTGAAGAAAGGCTTTTGTTCGAAACATCCTGAATTTTTAGTTTTAGTTTTTATTTATTGATTTTCTTTCATTTTTGTACACTGCAGTTATACCTCATTTCAAATCGATCTCTAATTATTGTATTTGGATTGACAACACTTTTCTTATTATTATTCAAGGTGACATACAGTTGTTACAGGGCAGTACAGGGTTACAATGCAAGATTAATATTTAAATACAGTATAGTTTACAGTAAGTGCAAATAATACTACTATAGTACAATATGTGCATTACCTGATAATCCAGTAAAGTGGTGCATAGAAGGAGGGGTAGATAAATAGATTTATAAGTGCAGTCTAAACAGGTTCACCCCAATGTTGCTGTTAAACACATTTTCTCCACTAGCCAACAGAGAAAAGAAAACAGTACCCCATCATAGCTTATTCTAATATACTTAACTGTTACACATTACCAGCGTATGTTTAAAAATGCACTGTATATAACATTGGTATAGCATTTCGATTTCAAGACCACGTCACTAACATTCTGTGCATCAAATATTTTCTAAACAAAGTTGTTACGGCAGGAGAAAGGTGGACAAAAATCAAGCACATCTTATAGACTTAATTTGCTAAACTTAAATAAATGAGCAATAAAATAATCATATACCAAACAGGAGAAAAGAAGGTGAAAGAGTTTACCTGTGCTGGGGAAACTGCTAGTAGTGTGGTTAATAGCAGATAGGAGTTTATAACTCTGAGGAGCTAGTACTTCTGTTAATAAAGGAATGTCGAATCTAGGCTTTGGTTAAAATGTCATTGAGCATTTTAGACAAAATTTTGTTTTTTGTTTTACTGAACATTATTATATTATAATGCTACACAACTTAATATATATATAATTTAAGGTATAAACCACGACGGGCTGTGCGGTTCCCATGACATATATAACGCCTGGGGTGGTGATAACCACCCCAGAAGTGGTATATATCATCGTTTATACCACTCATAACACAGTCTAATTGTCATTTGGGGGATGAAAAATAATTAAAACACATTTTAAATTAGGACAAAACCAGACACTTTTATTGTGTATACACCATCAAAATCTATCAAGGTAGCAAATCTGCCAAATTTAATACCAGCCAAAATGTCCCCTTTATATATGTATATATATATATATATATATATATATATATATATATATATATATATATATATATATATATATAATCATGACATCGGGTAGAAGAATCGGTTCTTGGCCTTCTAGGGACCGGGTTACCCGATTCCTGGAAAGGGTTAATTACACTGTTGCTTCTTGCAACAGTTGTGATGGTGACCAAACGTGTCCTGTTGTGTTAAAAAATGAACAGTTGTTTAGGAAATGTAGAACAAGAACAGCAACAAATAAAAATACACTTTAGGTTTGTGTCTTGCACACGTGCCATTAACAAAATGACCTGAAAACTTAACGGAATTAATGCAGGGCTGTAATGCAGCAAAAAGAGCAAGAATTAAACAAACAAGGTCATGAAAAGGTTACCGTACCAAGCTGAAAAAAGCTGAACTCCAATAAATAGTCTCTTGCATCCCAGTAGATTTTGTTAAATTTGTTTACCGTCAGAAGTTTAAGTGATTTAATTCCACAAGATTCCACGGTTAGATGAATAGCTGATAATATCACTTCAGCCAAGAATCAGCCACAGTAATTTAAGAGCAACATTACCATTATGTAAAACAGTATGTAGCATGAGCTTTGTACTATAGCAGGGCCAGCTGTTGAACAAAGTTTATTTCTCAAACTGACCATTTAAAAAATGTGAAAGCAGAACACACAGAAATGCGTGCGGTCAGCTGGCTTGCATTCCCTTCCCTTCTCCCCTGCTCTGGCCATGACGTACAATGACCTTCAAACTTGATTACTTCGACCTACAGCCACAAACACGCGTGCATTAGTTCATAGTGCTTTTGGGGCACTGTTTGTTTAATTCTTGCTCTTTTTGCTGCATTACAGCCCTGCATTAATTACGTTATGTTTTCAGGTCATTTTGTTAATGGCACGTGTGCAAGACACAAACCTTAAGTGTATTTTTATTTGTTGCTGTTCTTGTTCTACATTTCCTAAAAATCTGTTCATTTTTTAACACAGTACTCACACGTTTGGTCACCATCACAACTGTTGCAAGAATCTGGGGTTCATGTATTCTGTTGGTGTTAATATACCTGATGAAGACACGTTAGTGTCGAAACGTGTTGTTTGTTTTACAACTATTTTTAAAATCAATAAAGAGATTTTGATGAAGAATATAAACGAGCAGGAGTCAAGTATTTAAACCTCTTTTAAGCAAAATGATGAATTTCGTTTGGTAAGCCATTTAAATATAGTTTGAATGAAAGAAATTTTAACACTTGCATTGCCGTAGAAACTTTCATTGTGTGTGTGTGTGTGTGTGTGTGCGTGCGTGCGTGTGTGTGTGTATGGATATATATATATATACACTACCGTTCAAAAGTTTGGGGTCACTTAGGAATTTCCTTGTTTTTGAAAGAAAAGCAAATTTTTTGTCCATTAAAATAACATCAAATTGATCAGAAATACAGTGTAGACATTGTTAATGTTGTAAATGACTACTGTAGCTGGAAACGGCTGATTTGTAATGGAATATCAACATAGGCGTACAGAGGCCCATTATCAGCAACCATCAGTCCTGTGTTCCAATGGCACGTTGTGTTTGCTAATCCAAGTTTATCATTTTAAAAGGCTAATTGATCATTAGGAAACCCTTTTGCAATTATGTTAGCACAGCTGAAAACTGTTGTGCTGATTAAAGAAGCAATAAAACTGGCCTTCTTTAGACTAGTTGAGTATCTGGAGCATCAGCAATTGTGGGTTCGATTACAGGCTCAAAATGGCCAGAAACAAAGAACTTTCTTCTGAAACTCGTCAGTCTATTTTTGTTCTGAGAAATGAAGGCTATTCCATGCGAGAAATTGCCAAGAAACTGAAGATCTCGTACAACGCTGTGTACTACTCCCTTCACAGAACAGCGCAAACTGGCTCTAACCAGAATAGAAAGAGGTGGGAGGCCCCGGTGCACAACTCAGCAAGAGGACAAATACATTAGAGTGTCTAGTTTGAGAAACAGACGCCTCACAGGTTCTCAACTGGCAGCTTCATTAAATAGTATCCGCAAAACACTAGTCTCAACGTCAACAGTGAAGAGGCGACTCCGGGTTGCTGGCCTTCTAGGCAGAGTTGCAAAGAAAAAGCCATATCTCAGACTGGCCAATAAAAAGAAAAGATTAAGATGGGCAAAAGAACACAGACACTGGACAGAGGAAGATTGGAAAAAGTGTTATGGACAGACGAATCTAAGTTTGAGGTGTTCGGATCACAAAGAAGAACATTCGTGAGACGCAGACCAAATGAAAAGATGCTGGAGGAGTGCTTGACGCCATCTGTCAAGCATGGTGGAGGCAATGTGATGGTCTGGGGGTGCTTTGGTGGTGGTAAAGTGGGAGATTTGTACAGGGTAAAAGGGATCTTGAAGAAGGACGGCTATCACTCCATTTTGCAACGCCATGCCATACCCTGTGGACGGCACTTGATTGGAGCCAATTTCCTCCTACAACAGGACAATGACCCAAAGCACAGCTCCAAACTATGCAAGAACTATTTAGGGAAGAAGCAGTCAGCTGGTATTCTGTCTATAATGGAGTGGCCAGCACAGTCACCGGATCTCAATCCTATTGAGCTGTTGTGGGAGCAGCTTGACCGTATAGTACGTAAGAAGTGCCCATCAAGCCAATCCAACTTGTGGGAGGTGCTTCAGGAAGCATGGGGTGAAATCTTTTCAGATTACCTCAACAAATTGACAACTAGAATGCCAAAGGTCTGCAAGGCTGTAATTGCTGCAAATGGAGGATTCTTTGACGAAAGCAAAGTTTGAAGGACACAATTATTATTTCAATTAAAAATCATTATTTCTAACCTTGTCAATGACTATATTTCCTATTCAAACTCATTTCATGTATGTTTTCATGGAAAACAAGGAAATTTCTAAGTGACCCCAAACTTTTGAACGGTAGTGTGTATATATATATATATATATATCAGACCGACGTCATCTCGCATTTGTAAATATTGACACTTGCGGCATTTTTGTGCCTAACCCCTGAAAAACTTGTCAAAATGTTTTTTTTTTTGTTCTTCCATTTCTAACCATTTTAATCGCAGTCTGGAGCTCTGCATTATAATTTCTAATTTCTCTGTGCTTCAGTGGTACAAACAGATTGATACACGATGGTGCAATTGACAGAGCATTGTGTTTTGAGTAATCATATCGTCATAAAGAACTGTTGATGCGCACCAGTGGCAGCATACCAGTAAAGGTTTGCATACCACAGTTTGAAAACCACTGGTTTAGCCGGTCAAGTCGAGTGGCTCCACTACAACAGGTCGCGTGGGAAACTGAGACGTTCGATTTTATCAAAAAGGGATTTAAAGAGGAATCGAATCCAGAAAATGGATTCGGGTAATATCGAGAACCAGGTAACCTGGATACCTGAGTACCCTATGTCATCCCTAATATATAAGACCAAGCTTGAGGTTGAAAGGCTCTTAAAAACACTGTTTATTGCCCTTTTCTGAACCCTAAAAAACTCAACCCAAGCAGCGACCCTGTTTTCCCTAATATAGCCCAACCGGGCTCGGTCATTGGCCAACTAAAGTTTCTCCTAATTAGCATGCTAGCTCCCCAATCCCCAACTAACAATACTCCCACCCAATCCCAGCTGTACACAGTCAGTACTCGCGCACCAATCATACCACACTAATACACTACACAATACAAGGGACATCTAACTATGTGTGTATCCCTCGCTTCCCCCCCCTCTCTCTTTATATATATATATATATATATATATATATATATATATATATATATATATATATATATATATATGTATATATATATATTAGAGGCAGCAGAAGAAAGTCATAGGAAATAAAGCAAAGCTCTTTTTAAACACACTCACTGATGGAAACTGACTACAGACTGCCGCAACCAGGCCACTAAATATAGTCCTAGCGTACCTGGTTGGAGGCATTTCCATAAAATGATAAACAAAGTAATACATGTAAAACATTTCTGCTTTTGACTTAACTATTTCAGATTTCTGTTACATTTTCCTGTTGGGCTTTATGGCAGGTACATTTTTCATGTTTAGAAGTTTACGTCTCTTTAAGAGATTTGAAAGTGTATTCAATACTTGGAGGTTTAATAGGACCAAGACAAAAAATGAAATAAAACATTTTTTGTTTATTTATGAAATAACCCCAATGCAATGGCCAGTGGGTAAGCAAGTTTCATGGCTTTCATGATCCATTAAGTAAAGCGATGGTTCTGGCAGGGAACTCACTTCAACCTTAAATCAAATCCGGTAAATATCAAGCATATATTAAGCACTTCCAATACCAGACTAAATCGTCAATTGAACAGCTAGTTTCTTATTCATCCCTCGATAAACAATATGCCCAATGATCGGCAAGGAAAGGATTTATATCTTATCTCAATCCACTATGTGCCCACTGTGTGCCTCCTCCTCCCCAGCTTCCACCTGCTTTTTTTGGCTTTGTCCAACGGGGGAGGGCAGCTATCCTGCCCCACTGCCCATTGCTTCCCTATGGCCAACCTCTACACTTATCTGCAAGCTAATTTATGGGCAGGGGTACCTCGAAAGGGGAGGTGAATTGCCAAAGACTGTAGTGTAAAAAATGTATATATACTGATACACAATGAAAACACAACAGTCTAAGTTTTAAATCAATAGTTCATTGGGCACATAATGTTATTTACATTTTAAATAGTGAACAGATATGCTTGTTGATTGTTTGAGTAGTATTGTTCCTTGGGATAACAAAATACTGAGCTCAAGTCATGTGATTTCATAAAAACGCTAGGTGCTCAGTGTTTGGTATGAAGATCACCTGGTTGCTATCTGCATGATTGAAGGCAGCCTGTCTGAGAAGTTGTCCAGAGAACGAGATGTTCTGCTTCAACAATCAGCAGACTAGTCCAGAGAAACCAGGAAACGATCTCTGTGAGGGACAGGCCACGTCCTGGAAGGCAGAGGGTCACCACACCGGCAGGACAATGCAAGACCACACAGTGCTAGGATTACAATTGCACGATTTCAAGAATACAATGTCGAGGTCTTGCCATGGACAGCTTTTTCTCCTGACCTGAGTCCAATAGAACATCTATGGGACCAAATCGCCAATGCCATCCACAGGAAACAACCGCGACCAGCCAACTCAGGGACTCCAGTAATCTATTATAATAAATAATCTATCGCATGAGTTTTCTGACTGAACAACACAGAGCACAATCATGTACCAGTAGGTGAGGTTTTTGGGGTATTACGTGGGTATTGATTAACTTTTTAACTAAACTATTTTAAGAGATTATCCCAGTGTGGTACATTGGGGCCCTATTCACAAACTTATGTTTAGATTGATTAAATAAAGTGAAGAGAAATATAATCTAGCCAAACTTGCTAAGTGCTAATAAACATAACATGACTGGTATTTTCTTACCTTTAATCTCGTAGCAATATAATAATTAAATGTTAGTAAGGATTTGTGATTGAATATTCTTTTTTTCAGTTTAATATTTGAGCTATTTATCAAGTACATTTAATTTCAGACTGCCTCTGTTAAAGTCAAAGAGGAGATATGAGATTATTCTAGTTACAAACACTACTGCTTATTATTTAAAAATGTTTACTGAATATCTTGAATGAATATGTTGAGTATTATATATTTCCATCTACAGTATACGGTTATATACAGATGGTAACTATTTAAAGTCACTAACAATAGCAATACTGTTGAGATATGTGGTTACAATGATTCAAAAATACAGTAATGAATTTACCATTATTACAACAAACACAAAAACTGAAATCCCCATTTCCCATTTTAATGCATTCGGTACAAAAACAAATTCCCCAGGAGATGAGGCTTGGCTGTGACATCTAAGCATGCCACAAAAAGCAAAGCTAAAATGAGTTGTAGTCTCAGCTGTGCACATTGATTTATTATCATTCAAACAGAACTGTTTGGGATGTACAATGATATTTTAAGACAGTCATGACTCTAGCACCATATCAAGTAGTTCTCCTTCATTTCAATTTATTTAACAAGTGCTCATGAGGCTGCCTGATGAGATTGGTGCAGCCCACAAGATCAAGGTGTTTGAAGTACTGATGTAGGTTTGTTTCTAAAGTAGATTTGCTTAAGCTCTTTCAATGAAGCAGTTTAGGCTATGTCTTATAAAGGGTTTAGTGTGGAAGTTGTTCCAGTCTGGGATCTCTGGTTGTGGTTCTTGTTTTTACAGCTTTCTGGAGATGAGATGCCAATATTCTGTACTTCCTGTACATAATGACCTTGGTTGATAGCAGTTTTATGTTTCATGATGCAGCTTGGGATTAAGTATATGCTGGAGAACCTGATCTAAATTGACAAGAGATAACAGTCTTGAATCCCATCATTGATTACTATATAAGATTGTATTTGTCTAAACTGTGGATCTGTCTTATTATAGAACCTGCTGTAGTAAAAGGAAAAGCTTAATGGACTAAAACATGTATTAAATACTGAAATGACAGGCACACAGGGCATATTTTTCTAATATAAAACCGCAATCATAAATCATTATATCCAGCAAATGTAAAGCTCCCTATAATACCACAGGGCCAGTGGCAGATGGTGGACAAAAAAAAAAGGCAGAGGGCTTGGGGTCCCCTTAAGCCCCCAGCAGCAGTAGAATCTTATTATTGTATTCTGACTGACAACATTGTTAAATGCATTTTCTCCACTAGCCAGCAGAGAAAAGAAAAAAGTAGCCCATCATAGCAGTGTTGAATTGCTCAGTTCACTGGAATCTGCTAATGCAGCTGGCATTTATTAAACTATTGTAAACTTGTGTTAAAGGGTAAGTAGTGTCACGTGTATTTATTTAATTTGTTTACTGTTTACATAACTTTTTGTGATATTTCCAATTATGTAGAGTAGTTCTTGTTGTAATTCCTCAAATAGTATGGGTATTTTTCTTCATAAGTCAGTGTTAAGGTACTTTAACTATGAGTTCAGAAGCTGCTCTTCAATTCGAGATTCTAGCCATAGACATTTGTAATGTCGGCTTGTGGCAGGACAGCGTCACTCTGGTTCCCTGAAAGAGAAGACGACCAACAACATACTTATGGGATATGCCCGCCTATTGTTAGGTATTATTGAGCTCTTGATATCAGAGCTGCCGATAGGCCCCTTCCTGAGGTGACATCCTCGGTCCCGCCTACCGAGGAATCAAAACAGTCAACCCACAGAAGCCATTCCTCTTTTTGCATCGAACCCATGAGGGCGACCGATGCAACCTCGCAAGGTTTGTTGGTCGTCTTCTCTTTCAGGGAACCAGGGTTACAGTAAGTAACCTAACGTTCCCATTCAATTCGAAGACAACCAACAACATACTTATGGGAAAGTATACCAGAGCCATCGTGAGGGAGACAGAACGGCAGCATATGAGGGATGCGTCAGAACCGCATAACTCAAGGTTAGTGGTTCAAGCGTGCAACCTCAAGGACCCTCGTGCCTAATGAAGGATCTATCACATTAAGGCGACAGAACCTAGAGAAAGTATGTGACATTTTTTGATACATAAATTGAAAAACAATTGTTATTGTACCGATACAGTTCTTAAATTAGTGACGAATAAAAAATAGCGTTTGTGTGATTGCGTAATTTTAGTGGAAAAAAGACGGGGGGAGGATGTGATATACTATACAGGGCATCGTGGTGATTGAAGTTCTGCACTGGTGATGGCCTCATAATCGAAAGGAATAGAAAAAGAAAATGCATGATAAAAATAACCAAACCACCAAAGACAGTATTTACCCACTAGATGCTTTTAAAACAAGACAAATTTGGTTGGAAAACCACCAATCTGGCAGCACTGACTGGGGGAGTAGCCAGTAAAAGTTGCATGCGAGACGCATTTTTACCTATTAAATGTTACCTCAAGCTCAATGAACAAATAAAACGTAAATTTATATAATTTTTGTTTAAGAAATCTATATTTTATTGGCGTTCCGTTACTTTCAGATTTAGGACTACACCACTGGGTGTGTCTGATTGTTTGAAATGTCAAGATGGTAGTTTCAGCAGCACAAAGGGAGTTCAGTATGGAGAGTCCACAATGTGGATGGTTTAAATTGCAATTGAACAGACAAATTAATGATGATAATGAATTTGGCCGGAGACCTTGTCCGTGGGTGCTGACAGCTATCCGCAATGTTGGCCGACTAGCGGCTACACGATGACATCATGTAGTCTAGTGCTGCGGACAGGAAGTGGCTCGTAGGGCCACCTCCCCCCAAAAGACAAAGCCGTCAAACCATGACTGGATAAAATGAAGATGATGAATGGTTAACGCAGTGGCACAATGCCACCTACGCCCAAAAATAGGTAATGGATGAATGAAAAGTAAACAGCTGAGACACGGGCCTGCCCCCCACGCGTGAAATACACTGAGGGAGATCCCGGCCTCTCCGAACTGCCACCCACCCTGCAGAAACTAAATACAAACCGCTCGGCACTCAGGTAAGGAAAAAAACGCTGGTAGGAGGAAACTTTAGGGAATCCATGGCTGAGGGTAACTAAAGACGGCCGTCTCCCTGTTTGGCCTTACCACGCATGACTGAGAGGCCAGTCAAAAAACAAGCGACATGAATCAAGCCACACTGGGTTTTTCATGTGTTGATTAGTGGGCAGATTCTCCTTCCAGAAATAAAACCAAGTTTTCCAATAATAAAGTAACATTTAAAGATAAAAAATAAAATAAAACATGTCTAGCATTGGACATTTACATTTAAAGGTGAAGGGACCTGGCCAGAGGTCACACAGTTCGTCAATTTAATTTGTATCACTATGTAACAGGGCGAGGTGCCCTGTACATTTGATTTGTTTATTTTATTTTAGAACGGGGTCCCCCTCTGCCCCTGTATTTATTTTGTATTATTATTTATTATTATTATCAGCTCTCGGCACTGGTGGTGGGTGTTTAAGAGGAGTGTATGAGAGAGAGCAAAAACGAAACTGAATAAACTAATACAATACAGGAACAGTGACAGCGACTGCCCAGCCTGACCTGTATGGTTTATTTATTATTTTGTGTTCGAGATTTGTTTTGTTTACACCTTTTATTTTGCTCTGTGAGCACAGTGTTTTTGTTTGAATATTTTATTTTATTTTGCTTAATAAAAACGCCGGCCAGCCGCATCTTTATTATTTGAAAACTGCAGTACCTGGTGTCAGTCTTTTCCTTCCTGCTTCTGGCCTGATGTCAGACGACTTAGCCACCCTGCCACACACTATAAAAACAAAATAGTCTTAAGTTAATGGTATTGGTCTGCTGGGTCCAAAAACAGTGAGCATAGTACATTAGATGTTAAACTTGTGCTTTGATGTCAGTATTGTACCATTTCAGCTTGCCATTTCATCAATATCTTAAAGGAATGCTGTTAAATTGAACACTTTCTTTATGTTTCAGTACCACTAAGGTTTGTACACCCTCATTTGACATGCTCTTTCCAAAAGACAGACTGAATCGAATAACTGTTTAAAGCTTGTTGTGCCCTGCACGGTGTCACAAATGTGTTCAATCTTTATTAAATAAAACAAAACTTTAAACAAAACACTTTCACCAAAACAAAAGGCCTGTTGGCCAAAACAAACAGGCAAAATATTCTAACAAGTATAGTGCTGGTTCAAATTCAACACGCGTAGCAATTGTTATTTTTAGATCTTAGTTCTTATGTTCCGCTCTATCTCATTCTCTCCAACTCTCCACAACCCCAGTCAGCAAAAGCTGCTGGTTTTCATAGTGGCCGAGGGATTAACTGGCTAACAATGACCTTGTTTATCCATCGAGCACATTCTGCACATGATTTCTAATACGAGTGGTCGACAGCCAATTTGTCAATACATGCTGAGCACGCATTCTCACGGGATGTAGTTTGGCAGAGATGAGAAGCAAACATCGTCCCTGCTAAACGATATCAAACTATAAGAATAAACACCAATGCATTTCAATAATAACAGTAAATAATAATAATAATAATAATAATAATAATAATAATACAAAATAATATAAATAAACACAGGGGCGAGGTGTACCCATTCACAGGGACAAACACAACAGCTTCGCAAGCGTAAGCATAATCTTTAACCTGGCATACCTGCATTGCATTGCCATTTGCAAGATCACCGACTTAAATGTGCAACCAGTTTAACGATATCCTGTCTTTATGTTTTATTATAAACCATTCCTCCTTAATATTAAATTACTGTTTGTAATATATAAAAACATACAGGGTAAGATCTATTTGGCACTTTATGGGCTTGACTTTAATACAGTAAAAGCACAAGTATGAAAAAAAGTGTTTTTATAAACTGTAAAGTGACTGTATCTATCAGTATGTATTTTGATGAAGTCATTCCGTACCCTACAAACAAATAGTAAGTACAGTACCTGGGCAGGAAATATTCAAGTTGTCAAATAATATGAATATATATATATATATATATATATATATATATATATATATATATATATATATATATATATATATATATATATATATATGCTCTCATTGAAAGTTTGTTTTATTTTCAGACTATAACAAAAATGAGCCTGCTGTACAAAGTACACCGGTGTACACACAAGGTATCAGACTGTACGTATTGATGATGAGTTATATATATATATATATATATATATATATATATATATATATATATATATATATATATATATATATATATATATATATATATATATATATATATATATATGTTGTGTGTAGGGTGTCTCTTACTGCATAGGATATGTCATCTGCAGTTTAGCTGCTTAAACTATGCAAAATAATGTTTTTTTTTGTGAACACTTATTTTTATTGTTTTTATATTTTACAAATAAACAAAGGCAATATACAGATATAAATTCAAATAAATACAATACAGTACGAAAAAAAGAAAATAAAGTACATCACATAATGATGTTTTTTATAATAATAGTGTGAACTGATGATACAAAACAACCTATACAAATAAAAAAAAAAGGATTGATTTAGATTTTATTTGTTCTATTTTCTGACTTCTGTACACAGGATGAGATGTACTGGAATGTTGATTTCTCATATTTTATTTATGATCTATTTAAAATACAATGAAAAAAGGATAGACTGAGTCTGCAACACCTTGTAGAGATTTAGAAGCATGGCAGGACAGGATGACTCACCCTAGGGAGATACACTGAAAAGATGCCTTTGAAATTAAACATACAGTACTATAGCCATACTTCAGTTTGAATGATGACTTTGACAGAAATGCCAAGGTTGGTAAAGGTATGAAATCACCCACAAATTATTAACTTGCTCCAGGGGTGTTTCTGTTTTTCAAGCAACAGCAATGTAAAATGTAATATTATATACTGTGTATGATTAGTCATTTGTTTAGTGAGCTTAAAAATGTACAGAGAATTTAAATAATCCCCGATTTAGTTAAAGTGACTGCAATTTCACGCTACAATTATGAATTTTTTAGTCGTAGGTAGGGGTGTAGTGCTGGGGGGTCGCGGGGGAGCGCTGCCCCCCACTTCTCTTGAGCAGGGAGAGCACCGCTTCCGTACTTCACATGTAGAATAATATATGGAGATGTACATGTGTATAACCCATACAAATAATCAAAGAATACAATAACCGTAAGAAACCCTTGAGAAATAAATAATGAAAAAAGTTTGAATATAGCGTGCCTGATCTGGAACTACAGGTGTGAATAATGTGTAAGAGAGGTGAAGGGAACCTGTATCAACGCTGTACTGAGGTGTCAGCGTTTTACAATTAGATGTAATAATTGCAACAGTTCTTATTTTTAGACCCATACATAAGAAATAATGTAGATAAAATAAGCTTAACATTTATTTAAAAGATAAAACTCAATTGCAACAAACAAAGGGTACCTGTGGCATTACACACTTTTTTTTGCAAACGGGTGCACTTCTGTTTCAAAAGCTCAGTCTCATGAGCTCTTAAGCGGCTACAACTGGACAGTGAGACGAGCTGATTCTGGACCAAACCATCCAATATACGAGAAGGGGGAGTGGGGGAGTGTTACGCATAGGATTAATAATAATAATAATAATAATAATAATGACAGCGTTTTAATCATGTGTGTATTACTGTATGAAACTGGTTGTGAAAATATGTACAGTATATGTTTATTTATTTATCTTTAATATAAATAGCTACAAGTCTAGTTGCTTAACAATAATACCTCAATATCTGATTGTCTGAATTTGTAACCAATCGGTACACTTGTTATCCCTTTCAAATACCGTACGGTATTTCACTTCTTTTTGCTGCATTACAGCCCTTCATTAATTATTTTCTTTATTTTAAGTTTCCAGGACATTTTGTTAATGGCTCATGTGCAAGACACCAGCCTGAAGTGTAGTTTTATTTGTTGCTGTTCTTGTTCTACATTTCTTATATGCAACTGTTCATTTTAAGCTACTTTTTTACACAACAGTACGCACACGTTTGGTCACCATCACAACTTTTTGCAACAAACTGGGGTTCCCGTATTCTGCTGGTGTTAATGTACCTCTCTGTACTTGCAAGCATTTGTGTTCGATCAAATTGTTACCGTCCTTCTCGCACTTCATTCATGTCGCATTTGTAAGTATTGACGCTTGTTTTTTAAAGGGAGATGCAGCATGTCTGTGCCTAACCCCTAGAAAATAGTTGTCAAAATGTTTTTTTTGTTGTTGCATTTGTAACCATTTTAGTCGCAGTCTGGACATTATTAATATTTGTATGAGTGAATTGCACTACGGTGGTTTGTTGCTTGTTTCACATTATTACGTTGTCAGTTATGTTTTCTTTGGTAATTTATTTTTGCAAGCACGATTGATAAATTGTATGTTGTGTTTTTTTACACGATTTGAGAGGTTTTTTCCACCCAGAAGACTTCCCTACGAGGTGAAAGCAGTTGCTAGCTGTAAATAAAAAGAGCAGATGCCGCATACAAAAAGAGAGAGCATTGACGGAGATAATACAGACAGCATGGAGGGAGATAGTATGGACAACATGGAGGGAGATAATACGGACAGCATGGAGGGAGATAATATGGACAGAAGGAATCTAGATAGAACGTTTGATGAAGTTAGCTGGGAGGCGTAAATTGTTGGACAGGAGGATCCAGCAGAGAACTGGGTTTGACTTGTCTTCTTTTGTTGAGTGGCACCAGCGAGGGTTTCAGCCGGTTGAACAGGCGCATTGGATTAAACTGAGACCCGCTGGCTGGAGGGAGCTGAGGACCAGGGCCGGAGGTGGAGAAATTGTAAGAGATGCCAACTGGACCTGATTGAGCAGAGTGGGTGCGGACGGGACTTAAACTTCACAGTATTGGCTTATATTCCTTAAAAGTCAGTAATTGTTTCGCTTTTGAACCTGACTGCTTGATTTAGATTAACAACAACGCCTATTATAGTTTCCATTCCATTTTTTCTGTAAGAAGTATATTGATTTGTTGGCTAGCGTGTTCATTGGTTTTTAACCTTTTTAACTTTTTATTAGATAGTATTGAGAACTTGATTAATGGCGCCGTGGTAATGGTTAATTATCCCCTTTTCTTTTAGTTATTTTATGATAGCCTATAGGGGAGCTGTTCAATAAACTTATCACTGCACTATTGTGGGACCGCAAGGCGAGAGGCTGTATCCAAGGATTAATGCACTGTATTTTATTCTCTTCTATTTTTGAGGGGGAAATCAGTATGTGAAGCACACAGCCCCGCCTGATAGAACCCCAGCACGTGTTGGACTATCTCCCTGGACTGCTGCACACTATTGTGGGGGGGAGCAAATCCACTTGGTGATCGTGTGGGAGATTTTGGTTTTGGGGCACGTGTAGTCTGAAGGCTGGGTTCAGTGGAGGAGTGGCGTCCCCTGCTGTGGGAAGGAAGATTGATGATACCAAAACTGGGAGTAGGAGACTGCTTCCACATCCTCCATTGCCTCACTGGCCAGGGCGAGTGACAAGAAATAGTAAAAGGTGTAAATGTAAAGGATACTTGCTTTTTATAGAAGTTTGTTAGTTAATTGCTGTTACCTATCAGCGTGTTAATAAAGAAAATTTGTAAGATACTTACCTTTGGTGTCGTCTTTGCGGTGAGCGGGTTTGGTGTTGTTCCCCTCTGTCGATGTTCGAACCTGTGTGCTGAAAGTATAGTATGAATCAGTAATTAAGAACTCTTTATTTTCTATAAACATAAAGTTGCGTAGTCGGTACTACTGGTTTGGGGGAGTTCCTTTGTTGTGGGTCTTCACCGCTCCTGTTTAACCCTTTCATAATTTATATATTTCCTTTTACAGCTGATCGGTACCGGCGCCGTCGCACATACGTATATAGCACAGTAGTAAGATCAAATGCATACCTAGTGCACTTTCTTTTTACATTAGCCTATTGTCTACCAGTAACGCAGAATAAATCAAGCTGCGTTGTTCACATACTGTAAAATGCGGAAACAATAAAACATGATTTAAATTGAAAATAAACTTTCAGCGCATTTTCTTTTACCGCAGCCTACTTAGTACACAATTAACACAAAATAGATCATTGTGCCGCATTAACACCATTATGCCGTCTGCAGTTACTATACAGTACCCAATACATACTGAACATAGAAAACTTTACAGTGTACAGGTGGCTACAAGAAAAACACATAGCCTACCTCCTACTTTTGTTTTCTGTTGGTATGAGCCTAACTGTCTTTTCTTTGCAAAAAGCAATTAAAGACATCAAATGCAATAAAGTCTAACTGAAAGCAAAACATATTTTCTGTGGCTCAACTGACACATTGTCACCCTGTTACAATGCCCTCTTTGATGCATTTCCATAACTGAGTCATATCACTACCACTCACTTACTAACAGTGGGATGTTACTGGAAGATATTGCCCAAAATGACAACTCATGGCATATGGAAAGGCCATTCATAACAGACAAAAAGTGCTTTATTACTGGTAACCACCGACCTTACAGAGCCTTGCTGCTATTACAATGCATCCATCCTTAACTGCATACATAACTATATTCAGAAGTAAAACTAAGAAATGCTAAAGGCATTAGCAAAAACAATGGTCTACTTGACTTATATTAATTAAGTAATCGTATCAGGAATTGATTAGTTTTCTTTTACTTACTATTGAGCGGAGATGAACAGTAATAATAAAAATAATAATCATAATAATAATAAAAAAACAGTATATTCTTTTTTTTCTTTTTTCTTTACTTTTAATGATCAGATGGAGGCCTGGCTAGCCCCAGTCCCCAGCCCCCAGCCCCCAGCCCCCACCTCCATCTATCACCTTGTAAACCAAAGTAGGACTTGAAGCATGCAAATCTTCAGACTTCAGCATGCCGATGTTTATTTGTGGTTTGTGTGCAAAGATACAAAAATCTTCTATGGCTTAAGAATGCAACTTTCATATTCACAGTTCATGAAACATATTTAACTGTAAAGAGACTAATGGTCAATACAGTGTTTTGTTTATAGCAGTTCTTTTCATTTTTATTCTTAAATTCATGGATGTCTTTAACTTTGTGAAAGACAGAGACATCTTGAATAAACAACATGTCTTTTTTCAGGTTTATCACTTTATATGGCAAAAAAAACAGCCAGTTTAAATTGAGTATATATAGAGTATATAGTATCAATAAACTGTGTGTCCCTTCGTTTTTCTTTTTTTTTGTTGTTTTTCTAATACTTTGAGGTATTGTTTTAAGCTTATAGACACAATGTTAGCATTAAAATAATTTGAAGTAACTCTCCCCCATAATTGTAAACAGTGGCTCTGTATTAATCATGGCAGTTTCCAAACTGATGCTCTAATGTTGTTTCTTGCGGCAGAAGCAGAGACAGCAAACCTGTGCAAACAAAGATTGAACCAGTAGCAATTGTTGCTAGCTTACTCACTGTGCACAAGCCAGAGTACAATAGATCATTGCTGCACAGATTAACCTCACAAACACCGAGGCCTGCTGGAGCCAATAGTGTGCTGCTTGAATACATGTTTAGGGTTATCAACTCGTCTGTAACATTCTACAGTCAAATGATTGTTATCTAATCTTGTGAGTGAAACTAATGGTTACTAATGCAGTAATAAACCAGTGCATGTGTGTTTCTGTTTTTAATTAAGGCTGGTCACCTTCTCACAAACGTTTGAATAAGGAAAATGATCCTATAAGATCGGTGTTGAATAATTAAATTTAATTCTGAAGGACTATAACTCTTTCAGCACTAAGTAACTTTACAGAAGGACTGCCCAAGTACAGGGTGATTAGAAAGTAAGTTTACCACATAATGATTTAAATGGCTTCTTTGTCTTAGACTGAAAAATTAATGTTTTAGTGGAGTTCACTTTCTTGTGCTGTAAAAGCTGTCTACAGTTTTAAGTGGAGTTGCCTTTCTTATAGAAAATCTGTATATAGGTCTGTTGAAAGAGGACCCTCGTTGATAATAATAATAATAATAATAATAATAAAGCAACAAAGAGGGTGTATAAATTTGCTTTGAAATGTAATTACATGTTTTTGTAAAAATCCTCTGCAGGATATTAGCAAGCAGTCAAATTCAGGTGAATGTTTGAATGCAGATGGTGGAAGACACACTCCTAGAATACCTCTGCATATGACAACATTGAAAATACTTGTGTTAACTTGAGCTGAGCTCCAGGTTGAGTGCATGTCCTAAAAGTTGTTCTTAAAAGTTGTCACTTGAAGATCAAAATATAGTGCAATTCCGTATCAATATTAAGGACAAAGAAAGTGACAATACCTATAAACCTGGACAGACCACAAGGACCGGATTATTCACCTATGATGAAAAGTGTGCTGATTTATTTCATCATGATTTTTATAGGAGCTGAAATTGCAGAAAAACTAGCCCTTCAGATTTTTAAAAAGAAAAATGATAATAAAACAATTTTGGTAAAACTGTATTGCAGAAACAGTAATCTGAATGCAATCTGAAAGCAATAATTCCATACTGCTACCTCAGATCTCTGGAATGTATAAGAAGGATGATGATGTTATACTGAAAGTCCCCCTGTGACTGCCATTCATAGCGTCTCAATACAGCAAAATCTGACATTACTGTATGTTTGTGCAAATGGGTTTTGAGGTTTAACTCGCTTTAAATAATTATTTATTGCATACTACACAGCATTTTGTGTTTTGATAGTTGCAGAGAAAATAAAACATGTAAATAAAACATGTTAAATCTTTCTTGAAGTGCTGCTATTTTGATAGTTATTTTTACAAAGTTTTGAGGTTGAATATTTCATTACGAGATCCTAAAACACTCTGCATTACTAATATTTAAATCCAGAATAAATAGAATTCTAAAAAAAAAAAAAAATCAGTGTTGAAGTATTTTTTTTTTTTTTTTTTAACGCTAGAACCACCGCAGTTATACCTAAAACCTCCACCGGCAGTCATTATGACGGTTACGTTTTAATATATATATATATATATATATATATATATATATATATATATATATATATATATATATATATATATATATATATATATATATATAGAGAGAGAGAGAGAGAGAGAGAGAGAGAGAGAGAGAGAGAGAGAGAGAGAATATTGTAGGTTATATTCAAAATAAAAACATGTATTGTAAAAGGCAGTCAAAATGACTGCTTTGGCCGTTCAAGGTGGGCGGGACATGTTTTTATAAAAAGTCATAAACGGGCAGCCGCATAACTTTCAGACACCCAGAGTAATTTCAATTTGAAAACCATCAAAATGACTGCTGTGGCGGTTCTAGTGTTAAATTTCTAAATGCTGTGTGTTTACAATTACCAAAATGATAAATGGAACAGCAAAAATGAGGTCATTAGCTTGCCACAGCCTAAGAACCTTTTAATTTCTAGGGGTTAGCAGCTACTGGCCTTAAAGAAAAATTTCCGCCTCACTACGCTTGTCTCATGCTACTGTTTTCTCCTTTCAGAAGTTGGCATCTCTGGGAATGGCGTGTGGCGACACAAACAACTGGTCAACGCATTTGTTAATCCAGCACTGGGAGTGGTCGCCCACTACAGCCAGACTCCCCAGCTGCAGGGATTTAGATCCAATCTTCTATCTCACAGGACTCACTGATGTGACGAGACCAGGCATCCACATATATTGGACTTCCCTGGCAGGTAAAACAAACTGAATCTGTAAATGGCTAAGGCTGCAGGACATTGATGTCCTGTAGCGTTAAACTTGTTGAGCACGTACATGAACATATTATTATCAGTACAAAGTTCAAAACGGGCCCTGTAGAGATAGTCATGGAACTTGTCCACTACAGCCCACTTAAAGGCCATGTATTGTTGGTCTGTGTCAGACAACTTCCGGCTCGCAAACACCACTGGCCACATCCCTCCTGAGTGCTCCTGATAAAGTATGGCCCCTAGTCTGTCTAGGCTAGCATCTGTGTGGAGACATAGGGCTTAGAGTTGTCTACGAATATATATAGGCAATTCCCCTTAGGATTAATGTTAATTTTATTTCGTACTTCACAATACACATCACAAACAAAAACATACAAAACAATTAAAAACAAAGCATTAATATTGTACTGTTTCCATTACACGAGAGTAGATTTTAAAACTTCATGCTGATTTGAACTCGGCTCTCGCCAAGATAAGCACCAACTAAGACGTAGCTTTACAGTAAACTAATGTGATCCATATGCGTCTCCATCCATTTGCGTTTCCTTCCATATGATGATGTAGATATCCTTCTGTCTGGTGTTAATGGCTGAAGTGTAATGCTGGCTCAAGGGATCAGCTTTTTGCCTCCCTAGCGCATCACCATACACAACGGCTGCGATGCTGGCTCCGGGGATCAACCACAGTGCGGTCTCCCCAGCGCATCAGCATGACAACCGTCTGGATTGAGCTAAGTAGGGTACATCTCTGGGGTCTTCAAGTGGGCACCTTCCATCCTCGGTGTTTCGTCGACTAGCCCACAAAACAAATGAAATATCTACTTGCTGAAGCAGTTTTTTATTTTAGCAGACGAGTTGTTCAGTTGTAGCAGGCAGCAATGCAGTAAGTCACAGGGCAGTGACGTCACTTCCCTAGCAACAAGCCTCTTATGTTGTTCTTTCAATGCAGTGGGTTTGTGCATTTAAGAAAGGAGAGGAAGACTCATAAAATGAGTTGGAGACAAGCTGATGAGAAGCAATTACACTCCGCAGTACAAATTTAAATGGTCCTGCTTTTTCAGTGAAAAATTAGAATAAATAAGTCAACAAAGTTAAAAAAATATATATTTACGATATATTCATAAGTGAAATAGAATTAATACACTGGGCCGTAGTCAGACGATAAACAGGCCGCGGATCGCGTGTCCCTGTATTAATAAATGTAATTGATATAACACTACAGCTGTTGTATGGTTTTGCATCACCCTATAGAATTAACACATTTTACTTCATAAAGTCGAATGAAGCCTATTGAATAACGTTAAGTTAACATATTGAATTACATACAGCGCTGTAGTTTTCCATATGCTTAATGAAAAACTGACAAAAGTGGAAAACTGACATTTCAAAATGTAATATGGAATACTGTACTACTGTTATGGCTTCCGGTAGACTTTTGCGATATCGTTTTGTTGTTTATTTGATTACATGATGTTAAATACATTTTAAAAGCAATCTGTTGTACACTGTCTGACTGCAAATGAAACATAAACCTGCCTGTAAAGCTAAGCGGGAGTGGTATGGTTAATTTTATTTATGTAATGGGAAGAAAACAAATCAAGTATTTCTACCAAAAAACATACACTGGAAGAAATCCTGCATTTATTTATTTACTGTATTTATTTGTATTTTTTAAATGATGTTAGAATGTTAAAGTACATTAATATAGTTGTCTATTTTGTCTCCTTATAATCAGCCCCTTTTGTTGTATAATGGTGCATACTGTTAGCGCAGGCAATGACATCCATGTTACATTCGAAATAACCCCAAGCATGTTTGTGTAAATTAGTAGAGTCCCATTCTGGGAAACAATGCTTTGTCAGGATCATTTGGGAGAAAAACATGTGGATGTCCTAAGGCCCCCCCTGTAACTATCTCGCAGCCCCCAGTTTGGCAACACCTGACTTAAGATATTTCAACATATTCTGACCCTTATATTATTCTCTATATATTGTCTACTTGCCTCTAATGACATGTTTAGCAGTTTAACTACACAGCTGAGGGTATATACTCGAATATTTAAATTGCTGGGTTGGATTTGTGCTGTTGCAGTGTAAAAAAAAAAAAAAAGAATATGTAGAGTCTAGTTTTTTTGTGAAATATCAAAAGTGATAAAGGCTTGCAATCTATTAAAAAATGTCATAACAGTTCAAAATGTAATATTTTTTTAAATATTACAAACGGCTCAAGTACTTGAAGCGTTTTGCTACAGTATGTCTTCAAAAAAGCAACTGCAACTGATTTAGTTTATCTTGCTAACATTCTTCAGATAACAGTGACAACTAAATATGCTGTATGAGAATTACAGAGGTTTTCAGGAAATGAAGACCCCTTATTGTGTGAAAAGATGCAGCAGGTGTTGATTCAGTTTTATTAGTGGTTTGCATGTGAAGATATAAAAATCATCTAAGGCTAAAGAATGCAACTGTCATAGTCACAGTTCATGAAACATATTTTAACAGAAAGAGATTAACTTAGTGAAAGACAGAGTCACCTTGAATAAACAACCACACATATTCAATCTCTTTTCAGGCTTATCACTTTTTATGGTAACAATATTTCTCCAATGGAATTCATAGAATACTGGTTTTCACTGGTTAAGCTGTTTAAAAAAAAATTAGTTTATGGACTGGATATACTGGCTCAAAAAACCCAAAACAACGGTCAATTTAAATTGAGTATATATAGGTGTGGAAGTATCAATCAAGGACTCTCACTAACAAAGAGGGTGTTGTGTTTAGCAGTTAAACTACATAGCTGAAGGTATATAGTCTAATATTTCAATTGTTGAGTTGGATTTGTGCTGTTCCTGTGTAATAAAGGAAAGGCTATCCAAGCTCTATTTAGAATACATTTGGCTTTTGTTGGCTTTGCCGCCTTCTCTCTATATTTTATAGTGTCTGTCTCTATAGATATACGATCTATGGTATGGGCAAAAGTAATATAAAAACACCTTTCATTTTCTATATGTGTGTTTCTTTATCAGAGTATTCTCATCCATAATGTTCTGGTCTGTTGCATCTGATTTATAGTTTATTTATTTTTTAAATTTATTTATTTTTTTATGAAATATCAAAAGTGATAAAGCCTTGCAATCTATAAAAAAATATCATAACAGTTCAAAATTGAATATTTTTTTTAAATATTACAAACACCTCAAGTACTTGAAGCGTTTTGCTACAGTATGTCTTTAAAAAGGCAACTGCAACTGATTTAGTTTATCTTGCTAACATTCTTCAGATAACAGTGACAACTAAATATGCTGTATGAGAATTACAGAGATATGAGAAACTGAAGACCCCCTATCGTGTGAAAAGATGCAGCAGGTGTTGATTCAGTTTAACACCAACCTTTTTTTTTTTTTTTTTACATTTCCTGCATTTAATTATATAAAGTGATATGACCCCTGATGATTCATTTGATCACTCAACAAAATGTTTCCTTACCAGATTGGTATAACTGCTACAATAGCCTTTTTATATTTGTCAGCAGATTGCTTGGATATAGGTAATGTATTATGTTGTTCTTAGAAGAGATTCTGATCAATAAGTACAATACTTTATATTTAAAACTTTTATTTTGCAGGTTCAGAAATTATCGGAGGTAAAGACGTTAAGCCCAATTCAAAACCATGGATGGCCTCTATCCAAATTGGGAACAGTCATATCTGTGGAGGTGTCTTGATCAAAGACCAATGGGTTTTAACAGCAGCACACTGTTCTAAGTAAGTTGTGTGGTGGTTTAGAGATGTAATATTATTATTATTATTATTATTATTATTATTTATTTCTTAGCAGACGCCCTTAACCAGGGCGACTTACAGTCGTAAACAAAAATACATTGCATATATGAATTCATAAGCACCAATAGGATGTAATTTATTCATAAATCAAATTTATATATATATATATATATATATATATATATATATATATATATATATATATATATATATATATATATATATAGGTTTTTAATTTAATAGTAAGCATACACATCATCATTTACACTGTAATTACTTTTAAATTACACATATTATAAAGTGTTAACAAACAGTATTGTTTCTGACACATTTTTACTTCTGTTGATTAGTGATTCATAGATATTTTTTATACTGCCTATTCATTCTTTGTACTTCGTATGAACTAAGTAGTTACTATGTAGTAACACTGGTTCCCTATTTGCCAAGCTCTAACTTCTTATTGTTAGTCTGTCCTGAGAGGAATTCAATACACTTTGATGTTCCTGAAATCTCCATAAACTGTTGTTAGTGTCTTTAAAAAAAATGTTTTGCAAATATCAAATGTAACTAGAGTTGCAAGCAACTTTATGGCTTCCAAGCAGTTATCGTGAAATTTAAGTGCATTGGTTATTATAGATGAAGCTTTATCATCACAACTGTGCTAACTGTGTTAATTGTGGCACAATTATTGGAATTATTGGTTAGTAGCCAATTTAAATTTTATTTGGATGCACACAAAATTCTAAATAGTATGCAGTCATATACTTTGAAAATAATGCATATAAGAGGCTAACATTGTTCTAAATTCGAAATCGCTCTGTTTGAGTTTGTGTGCGTGTGTACGTGTGGTGACCTATTCTTAATTTTGCAATATAAAATAAAGTCTACAATGTATTGGTTCTTGCACCATGTGACCAAAGACAGCAATATTGACCACGACACAACATCCCATAGTCCTCTACATCCGTGTCAAATTTTGTGCATTTTGGTGCAGCCAATAAGAAGTTATACGCAGTTTTATAGCCAGTTGCGTATGTTGATGATGTCATGCAGTGTGGACGCCATGATTTTCACAGTAGCAACATCCCTTGAACAAGCGTAACAGATGACCATACTGAGATGTTTTATTCCAATTTTTGTTTCAATCAGATAAGTGGCTTCAGAGAAGAAGATTGTGAATTTTGATGATTTTATATTTTTATGGTAATTTTATGTCATTAATCAATGTGGTTGCCAAACCACAGAACCAATCAGCTTCATATTAACAATAGTTAATCATGGTCATCTACCAGTGTACCGAATTTCATGAGTTTTTGAGCATGTTTTGGCAGAAAAAAATAAATTAATAAATAAATAAATAATAATAATAATAATAATAATAATAATCCTAACAAAAACAATAGGCTTCCCCAGCCTACAGCTTGGAAGCCTAATTAATTAAAGAAAATAATAAAATAATGTTTAGTGAATAGGACTCATAATTATTTGGGACTTAAAGTGTTACCAAAATGAATTAATTAGGGCAGGATTAATTAGAACTACTTAACAGGCCCTGGTTCATTAATATAATTGTCCAAAATTTATATTGAATGGATTGCAGCAGCAACTGCACTCATCAGCAAGTTTAGGGTTCTGTTTTAACCTATCAGCTTTAAGAATATCATTCAACATAGTTCTTAAATGCTGGGGGCTGCCATCCTTGTTGGATCTGTAAATTAAAATTACTAACATTGAAAACAACATAAAACATCAAATGAATGATCAGTAAGTCAGTACATACATTTGCTGAATACTTTTTGATGTCATTTAGAATCTACATAAAAATAAAAATAATACAGGATCCCAGGTACAGCAGGATACTACTTTATGAGCAGTCAAACAAGCACACATCTTTACAAAAAATAATTTGGTTTGAAACAGGTTAAAAGGTGAGAAGACTGTGGTTCTTGGAGCTCACAACCTCAAAAAGGAAGAAAAATCTCAGGAAAGGTTGAAAATTGAGAAAACTGTCATATATCCAGGATTTGACAAGGATCCAAAATCAAAAGATATCATGCTGATTAAGGTATGAAGTACTATTTCCCTGTAACTTTTAACAGATCACAGTCTATTTTAATGTTCTAAACAGCTTTGCCATCCTTTGCACCTGCTGGTGTTTCCCCCAGATGTGATCTCTTCACCCATTTATTAACATTACTGCATACAATCAATATACAGTGAAGTGAATATTTTAATGAGCTAAACCTGCCAGGGTTTAGATCATTAAAATAGACTCTTTTGTGTTTCCTATTTTAGTACTTGTATAGTATGTATATTTCTCAGGCAATTACTTATTTCCAATGTAAACAATTGCTGCTCTTTAAAGAATATGCAGACAAACTTATATAAAAATAACCCCTTCCAACTTAGACTAACTTAAGAGAACCCTGCTAGTTACATAAATAGTATAGAATATTACACAATGCAAATCACAAATTAGATGTATTCCAGGTTAAGCCATGTTGACAGACATTAATATTCACAATTATATATATATATATATATATATATATATATATATATATATATATATATATATATATATATATATATTTTTTTTTTTGATCAGTGAAATAGTGGAAGCATTGTACTGTTAAAAAATGTGTCAATTAGAAAAACACATAAGCAACCAAACTCATAGCCCCTTTCCTATCTTCATTTTAATAGTTGAAAACAAAAGTAAAACTAAACAAAAAGATTAAAACTCTGAGTCTTCCAAAGTCTGGGAAAGACATCAAGCCTGGAGAGAAGTGCAAAGTTTCTGGATGGGGAAAAACTGTTAACAACGCCCGTGAAGGATCAGATACACTTAAAGAAGCAGATGTTGCAGTTATAGACAGGAAAGTCTGCAACAAGTATTACAATGGAAATCCTAATATAACTAAGGACATGTTATGCGCTGGTGATAAAAAAGGAAAAAAAGATGCATGCTCTGTAAGTAAACTTCATGTCCAATTTCATGTCAATAAATGTCATATCTTAGTATACCTATCAAAATGTTAGTATGTTTTATAAGGATATGTTTACCACGGCTTTTGGCACCCAGAGTGGAACGTTCTTTTTTGATGTCATCATACCATCATTGTGCTGTGCCTTTCCTGATTTTGGTAATGTGCATTCTATGTGTGTAATGCTTGGAGGGGATAGGTCAGTGCCAGTCTTGCTTGATTAAAAACATACTATTTGTGAAAATGCGCTAAATTCCACACAAAAATTATTTTAACTTTATGTTCATATTGCAGTGAAGCAATCATGCTGATGGCACAATTCATATATCATGTAGCTACAAAATAAACTTCAATGGAATTAGTTACTTTAGCACAGTGAAGCTTATTTTGGAGAATTAGCCAGCTCTTTGTGGTCGGAAGGTTTTTTTTCATTTATGCTTGTGCATCATACATGTTGACTAATATACTGTAGATGGCTGTAAGGACTATGTATTATCTTTAGCATCTCAGTGTAATATAAAAAGTACTTTTAGATTGACTGGCCTTAGCTTTTCAGAGCTGTAAAGATCAGAATCCAAACTGGTATTGATGTTGCCTTCATTTAAATGATATGATTCAAAGATAAATATACAAGATGGATTTTTAGCAAGTTAGGCTTTCTTCACAAAACATGTTTTACACAATATTGTTGACATGCATGTTCTTGCTTGTTTGTTTCAGGGAGACTCTGGTGGTCCACTCATTTGTAAAAGTACATTCACAGCAATTGTGTCTGGCGGAAAAGATTGTGGAAACCCAAAAAAGCCTGGTGTTTACACACTTCTGTCAGATAAATATCTACCCTGGATTTCCAAGACTATCCAAGCAAATGCTAACATTGCAAAGTAAAAGAAAAAAACAAAACAAAAACATGTGTTAAATATGTAATGCATTTGTGAATCAAAAAATATGTAATTTGAATATTTTAATATCTAATTGTTTTACATTAGCACATATTTCTAACTGTAATTTATACTGAAAGTTCAGTAAGTGAAAGTACTATAATCCAAGGTTTTAAAATCCATTTCTTGAAGGCTTTTTACTTACTTTAATTCATGTTCTACAGATTATTCAAGTACAACAATGTAGTTCAAAAACAATAAAAATGTTTCTTCATGGAATATAATCACTGCTTGCAGTAACCATTCGAGTGAGATCTAAACCACAGGAAGTGATTTTGTACCAGGAAGAAGCAGAGATTTACTTCTAGTGTTGACTTTTGTATAAATTGCATAAAAAAGCAAAAGATCTTCCAGTGCTCCTGTTATTATTTTGTAATGCTGCACATTTCTTCATATAAAACCACCCCCTCAGTGCTGCTGCTATAGGGCAAAACTGAATTTTTGGATATGTTCTGATGTTTTCAAAGGGGATTAAAGGACAAAGGTGTAGAGTATTTACCAATAGTTTATGTTAAGTTTAAAAACTTTAATTTTTTTTTCAAAAGTAGTTTTTTGCTGTTCACTTAGCAATAAGATAGTTTGGCTTTTGCGGTTCAGAATACATTACAATATAGTTTTTGCACTTTACATTGCTGAGGTGAAAATAACAGGAAATGAGTTGTGTTAACTGTGGTTCGAAGACATCTATCCACTCTCTTTTTCACACTTTTGTTTGTTCATTCTTTTAGTTCTTTTAGATAACATCTTCACTGCAACGTAAATGTGAAATTGTAATACCTAGAATTAGTGTTAAAGACTGGCCTGTATTTTTACTGGTGCAATAAAGACATGTACTCTGATTGCTTGATGTGTGTTGTTTTGTATGAGCAAAAAGACAAGCCCATAGTAGAGCAGTTATTTTGAACTGTTAAGTTTTCTTTAAACCACACCCTTACTGACATTTCTCCATTTCAATTAGTTTTTTTTCACACAACTCTTTTTAACTCTGGTACAGCAGAAGACTGGCAACTAGATTTTGTAAAACTGAACTTTCTTTTTCTAGTATTTATATGTCATCATACCATCATTGTACTAAAGTTTTCTAGATTTTGGAAGTGGGCGTGGAATGCCTGGAGGCGGTAGGCCAGTGCCAGTTTCGTACGATTAACATCGTTCCATTAGTCAAAATGCATTCAATTGAATGGACAAAAAGAATCACCATCTCACTGAAACAGAAATACACTTCCTTATATTATGTACTCCCCTTGCAAATCTCATGTTTAGAGCTATCTATCACCTTGTGAACCAAAGTAGGACTTGATGCATGCAAATATTCAGACTTCAGCATATTGAGCTTTATTAGTGGTTTGCATGTGAAGATATAAAAATCATCTAAGGCTAAAGAATGCAACTGTCATAGTCACAGTTCATGAAACATATTTTAACAGAAAGAGTTTAACTTAGTGAAAGACAGAGTCACCTTGAATAAACAACCACACATATTCAATCTCTTTTCAGGTTTATCACTTTTTATGGTAACAATATTTCTGCAATGGAATTCATAGAATACTGGTTTTCACTGGTTAAGCTGTTTTAAAAAAATAGTTTACGAACTGGATATGCTGGCTCAAAAAACCCAAAACAACATTCAATTTAAATTGAGTATTTATAGGTGTGGAAGTATCAATCAAGGATTCTCACTAACTAAGAGGGTGTTTACTTTGAAATTTGCTTTGAAATGTAATTACATGTGATTTTCTGAGTGTAAAAATCCTCTGCAGGATATTAGCAAGCAGTCAAATTCGGGTGAATGTTTGAATGCAAATGGCAGAAGACACACTCCTAGAACACCCCTGCATATGGCAACACTGAAAAGGCTTGTGTTAGCATGAGCTGAGCTGAGCTCCAGGTTGAGTGCTTGTATACTACACGTCCTTAAAAGTTATAGTGCAATTCTGTATCACTATCAAGGGTAAATTGGACTAACAATTCAACATGAACAATGCCTTCATATATGGCATCAAAAACTATTTGTCCACTTGACTTGGTATGCAATGTTTTGTAGCATGTTAGATATCCAGCCATGCAGAACTATGTAATAACATGGTAATAACTGAGTACCTACCAATGGTTTCTTTTTTGTCACTTAATGTAAAGCAGATGTGCACAGTGCCTGCCCTTGAATTCTGGAGGACCACCTGGTCATTGTTCTACCTATACCCTAAAAATATACCCTAAATATATGTAATCCAATGTAACCTCCTCCAGGTATTAATCAGTTTTAATAATACCTATAAAACTGGACCGACCACAAGGACCGGTTTATTTACCTCTGATGAAACGTGTAATAGTGGTTTATTTCATCGTGATTTTCATAGGAGCTGAAAATTAGCCCTTCACATCTTTAAAAAAAAAAAAAGATGATAATAAAACCATTTTGGTAAAACTGTATTGCAGAAACAGTAATCTGAATGCAAACTGACAGCTATAATTCCATACTACTGCCTCAGACCTCTGGAATGTATAGGAAGGATGCTTATGGTTTTACTCATAGTCCCTCCTTCAGGTGACTTCTGAATCATCAGTGTCAGTCAATAAGAATGTAAAATCAAAATGCATTGAAGCCTTGTGATAGTCATTTATAGCGTCTCATTGACTTATCCAAGCATTATCTCTTCAAATGGAAAATGAAAGAAACAGAAATGTCATTAACAATGCCTTCATCCTTGTCATTACAAACAGCTTGTCTACTTGTTATGCAGTGTTTTTGATGTTTTTTAATAGAATGTTTAATTTTGTACAATAATGTAGGTACTTGGCTGGTATTCTTTGCATTCAAACCATGAGTAGGACAAATTCACAATTCTTCACAGAGTGGAACATAACAATAATGACAGGACACACAAGCAGCTTGCTGAACCCAAAACACAGCTTTATTAGCAGGCAGACAGAATAAAAGCATTGTCAAGCACATGGCCCAATATAGCCCAACAGTCTAGAATGCAAATAGACTGCATGGACCAGGGAGTAAAATAAGAGCACACATATTCCCAGCAACCAGAGCGAGGGACTCCCCACCCCCACCCCCCCCCCCAGCTCCAAAATGACTGTACTCGGTTGTAGACTGTCTGACTGCAAATGCAACACAAATTTGCCTGTAAAGGTTAGCGGGAGTGGTATGGTTTATTTTATGTATGTAATGGGAAGAAAATAAATCAAGTATTTCTACCAAGAAACATACACTGGCAGAAATCCTGCAATTATTTATTTAGTATATTTATTAATTAAACAAAAATTGTTGTTAGAATGTTAAAGTACATTAATATAATTGCCTATTTTGTTCTCCTTATAATCACCCCCTTTTGTTGTATAATGGTACATACTGTCAATGTTACATTCGAAACAACCCCAAGCATGTTTGTGTAAATTAATTGAGCCCCATTCTGCGGGCCAGGAGTGCTTGTTTTGAACTGTTAGTGGCCTGAGGGCCAGGGCAAAGGACGGGGTCCGGAACTTTATAGCGCAAGAACCTCGTACTGTGGAGGTCGGCCCCATGGGCCCCCGGGACCCCCTAAAAACACAGAAATCCTCTGACTTTGCGGAGAATCCTTGGAGGCGCGGCCTCATGGACCGGGCCATGCCCTCAGAGGACAGAAAGGTTCATAACCTGGAAAGAAAGAAGGAAAGAGAATCCCTGTCTCCAGGAGCCACCCTCAAAGAGGTGAGGCAAGTCCTCCAAGGCCAGGCACTGGAGTGCACCCGAAGGATAGAGTCTGTTAGTATTTGGTTTTAGTATTTAAGAATTGTAGATGACCAGCACTCTTACTGGTATAGTGAGAGAGAAACAATACAGTCTCTGGGTGAGACATGAAATAGCGCATGAGCTGCGAAAAAACAGTGTGGCCAGTGGTCCCCTCTGACTCGCTGCGGTGAGGACCCCCCTTTTAATGAAGGCACGAGTAGCTGCGGCTGACTCGAGGGTGGGGAAGTGGGACTCACTAACCCCCGCAAGGACCGCACCTGTGAAGATAAACAAAAGACAGTGTGCCAGTGTGCAACAAAAAACAGAGAAGAAGGACAAACAAGGACAAAGAGAGAGATGGTTAGTAAGATGGGCTATGTGCAACCCTCTGCTCGGTGGAGAGGAAAAAGACCCTCTGTTAGGAGGAAACCTCTGGTGGTCCTGGCGGGAGGGGTGCCCCCACTCCGGGCATACTAGCAATTGATTGGTGAGCTGCTGAGATGTCTGTAGGAAAATAACAAATGTAAGAATAGACTGCTGCTGATGCCCAGCAGCCCATCATTTCTATAAGGTGACCAACATTTGCTTTTGTTGCTGATGAGGCTGCACCGATCCTGAATGAGTGTGGGGTATAGAACTGGGGAGACAGACCTGCTTTGGAGATGAGAGAAGAAAGGTGAGATGCGAACCAGTATCTTGTAATGACATTACCGGAACACTCAATAAACAGGGGATCTAGGGGACTGAAGAGTTTTTTGACAGATAAGAACCTGGACAAGGAAGCGTAAGGGCAGAGATGGGAGTTTATCTTGGATAATTGAATAAATTGTCCTTGATGAAGCTGGTCAGTCTTGGATGAGCGAAGGAACAGAGTGAAATGATTATCAGGAATTATTGAAAGGTCACAAGAACGCATACCTATGGCTGGGAAACTAGATGGTACTGTGAATTCTGCACTTCTTAGAAATCCAAAGAAAGCTGACAGGCACATAGCTTCCACCACCAGGTCGTCAAATGGGTTGAAACATGCTGAGCGCAAAATTGAAATTAATTTGAAAAGAATGTCTGTAGTCATGGATGGAGATGACGGGGGAAGGCTCTTGGAAATTTCTCTGAGTGAGAGGCGCACTGCTGAGATAGAGAGAATTGTCGGTGAGGGGACGGACAAGCTGCGATAATGAAATTGGATACCTGAGATATAGGATTTTATGGATGTTGGTGAAAGATGAAGAATGTCTCGAGCATGGACGATGAATGCTACAATCCAATTTTCATTAAATGGGGTAGGTGATATTCAGTTCTGTGCGAGAATGACGACCAACCTGTAGCGTAGGAGGACCTGGTAGATGGAGAGAGTGCTGATGACATGTATTCTCTTGCAGATGAGAGTAGGTTGGAGAGTGATGCTTTTAACTGAATATGAGATGATGGAACTGGTGAACCTGTAGAGGGATTGGAGCTGCTGAAGGAACCAGACTGCGAAACTTGGTGATCTTCAATTATTTGACGGCGTAATTCAGGGGAAATAGCTGCTGCCGACTGAGAAGAAGCTGATGCAAGGTTGAATTCTGGTATGATTATGGTTGGAATTGAAGCAGGGGCTGACTGAGTTGTCATGGCAGGAGGGGCGGAGACTGAAATGCTTGAGGAGGACGGAGGGGCAAATACAAAAAAAGCTGCAGTGGCAGCTGATGTTCTTGCTCAAGCGAAACGGCCCTCTATGCCATCCAGATGGGTGTTAATGGCTGACAAAGCATCTGCAAAAGGCTGCATAAATTATGGAATATTTTTTTTGTCTGCAGTTCTAACATGTCTACTTCGGCTTCAGATGGCTGATGATCCGACTCTGAACCTTCAGGCTGAAGTGATGACGTGGGCAGAGCTGGCAGCTTGAGGTGGGGCTAGTGCTGCAGATCGAGGTGGAAAAATAGGCTCGGCTGAAAGAGACTCACAGAGCAAATGAAAAAGTTAAATTCTACTAGAAGCAGATGGAATATTGATTCCCTTTTCAAAAAGGGCTTTGAACAGTTTGGATATTGGCCAGTCTTTGAAGAATAGTCGCTCGGGGTTGGAGTTCTGACGGCGTTTCCATTTTGAGCAACGCGGCTGGGAAAACTCTAGGTCAGGGGCTGCAACAAAGGAGCAAGATGGCGCTGGAGGTATTGAAATGTTCCGTGAATCTTCGGGTTCAGAAGACGAGGTAGGTAAATCCATGTTCGGTGTCAGGTCCGGTCTTGGTTCGTTAATCAAATCGGGTAATCGTGCTGAAACTAGGTCAAAGCCAAATAGGGAAGTCATACAACAAAAAAAAAAATCAAAGCCGGATCGGGTAGTCAAAAAGGTTCTGTAGTCGAAATTGTAATCAGGGAAGTCAGACAGGCAAGGTTTCGTTCGCAATAATTATTTTAATATTCTTTCTCTCTTTATCTCTCTCTCTCTCTCTCTCTCTATACGGGCTAAAAGCAAATTGCAAGAGAAGGGACATAGATTGTGACGTGGCTTAAATAGGCAGATAGCTTTGATAGGCAGGAGAAAAAAGGAGGAGAGCAGCTCCAGCTCCCGCCCCCGAACTCCACTTTAAAGTTAACATAAAAAACGTGTGGATGTCCTAAGGCCCCCCCTGTAACTATCTCGCAGCCTCCAGTTTGGCAACCCCTGACTTCAGATATTTCAACATATTCTGACCCATATATTATTCTCTATATGTTGTCTACTTGCCTCTAATGACATGTTTAGCAGTTTAACTACACAGCTGAGGGTATATACACGAATATTTAAATTGCTAGGTTGGATTTGTGCTGTTGCAGCGTAAAAAAAGGAATATATAGAATAGTTTTTTTGTGAAATATCAAAAGTGATAAAGCCTTGCAATCTATTAAAAAATGTAACAGTTCAAAATTGAATATTTATTTAAATATTACAAACAGCTCAAGTACTTGAAGCTTTTTGCTACAGTATGTCTTCAAAAAGGCAACTGCAACTGATTTAGTTTATCTTGCTTACAGTCTTCAGATAACAGTGACAACAGTGCTGTATGAGAATTACAGAGATATGAGAAACTGAAGACCCCCTATCGTGTGAAAAGATGCAGCAGGTGTTGATTTGGTTTAACACCAACCTTTTTTTTTTGACAGTTCCTGCATTGAATCATATAAAATGATCTGGCCCCTGATGGTACCATTTGAACACTCAAAAAAATGTTTGCTTTTTACCAGTTTGCTATAACTGCTACAATAGCCTTTTTATATTTGTCAGCAGATTGCTTGGATATAGGTAATATATTATGTTGTTGTCAGAAGAGATTCTGATCAATAAGTACAATACATTATATTTAATACTTTTATTTTGCAGGTTCAGAAATTATTGGAGGTAAAGACGTGACGCCCAATTCAAAACCATGGATGGCCTCTATCCAAATTGGGAACTTTCATATCTGTGGAGGTGTCTTGATCAAAGACCAATGGGTTTTAACAGCAGCACACTGTTCTTGGTAAGTTGTGTTCTGTGGTGGTTTAGAGATGTAATATTAAGTTGTATGTACTGTATGTATGAATTCACCAATAGGATCTAATATATTTGTAAATCAAATTTGTATTCATATTGGAGATTTTTAAATCAATATTTGCTTATGTCATATTGGAGATTTATATAATATATATATATATATTATATATATATATATATATATATATATATATATATATATATATATATATATATATATATATATATATATATAGATAGATAGATAGATAGATAGATAGATAGATAGATATACTAGTGTTTAATTTAATAGTAAGCCATACACATCATCATGTACACTGTAATTACTTTAAATGACACATATTATACAGTGTTACCAGACAGTATTGTTTCTGACACATTTTTACTTCTGTTGATTAAAGTGATTCATAGATATTTTTTATCCTGCCTACTCATTCTTTGCACTTCGTATGAACTAAGGAGTTACTATGTAGTAACACTGGTTCCCTATTTGCAAAGCTCTAACTTCTTATTGTTAGTCTGTCCTGAGAGAAATTCAATACACTTTGATGTTCCTGAAATCTCCATAAACTGTTGTTAGTTTCTTTAAAAAAAAGTTTTACAAATATCAAATGTAATTAATAAAAGAAAATAATAAAATAATGTTTTGTGAATAGGATAATTATTTGGGAAGTAAAGTGTTACCAAAATGAAATAATTAGGGTGGGATTAATTAGAACTACTTAACAGGCCCTGGTTCATTAATGTAATTTTCCAAAATTCATACTGAATGGATTGCAGCAGCAACTGCACTCATCAGCAAGTTTAGGATTCTGTTTTAATCTATCAACTTTAAGAACATCATTCAACATAGTTCTCAAACACTGGGGGCTGCCATCCTTGTTGGATCTGTAAATTAAAATTGCAAACATTGAAAACAACATAAAACATCAAATGAATGGTCTGTAAGTCAGTACATACATTTTGCTGAATACTTTTTGATGGCAGCTGGAATCTACATTAAAATGTAAATAATACAGGATCCCAGGTACAGCAGGATACTACTTTATGAGCAGTCAAACAAGCACACATCTTTACAAAATTAATTTGGTTTGAAACAGGTCGTTCAAAGATGAGGAGACTGTGGTTCTTGGAGCTCACAACCTCAAAAAGGAAGAAAAATCTCAGGAAAAGTTGAAAATTGAAAAAACTTTCAAATATCCAGAATTTGACAAGCATCCAAAATTAAATGATTTAATGCTGATTAAGGTATGAAGTACTATTTCCCTGCAACTTTTAACAGATTGTGGTCTATTTTAATGTCCTAAACAGCATTACCATCCTTTGCACCTGCTGGTGTTTCCCCCAGATGTGATCTCTTCACCCATTTATTAACATTACTGCATACAATCAATATACAGTGAAATGAGATCATCAGATTTTAGGATATTAAGATCTGCCAGGGTTTAGATCATTAAAATAGACTCTTTTGTGTTTCCTATTTTAGTACTTGTATAGTATGTATATTTCTCAGGCAATTACTTATTTCCAATGTAAACAATTGCTCCTTTTTAAAGAATATGCAGACAAACCTATATACAAAATAACCCCTTCCAACTTAGACTAACTTAAGCAAACCCTGCTAGTTATATAAATAGTAGAATATTACACCATGCAAATCACAAATTAGATGTATTCCAGGTTAAGCCATGTTGACAGATATTAATATTCACAATTATATATATATATATATATATATATATATATATATATATATATATATATATATATATATATATATATTTTGATCAGTGAAATAGTGGAAGCATTGTACTGTTAAAAAATGTGTCAATTAGAAAAACACATAAGCAACCAAACTCATAGCCCCTTTCCTATCTTCATTTTAATAGATGAAAACAAAAGTAAAACTAAACAAAAAGATTAAAACTCTGAGTCTTCCAAAGTCTGGGAAAGACATCAAGCCTGGAGAGAAGTGCAAAGTTTCTGGATGGGGAAAAACTGTTAACAACGCCCGTGAAGGATCAGATACACTTAAAGAAGCAGATGTTGCAGTTATAGACAGGAAAGTCTGCAACAAGTATTACAATGGAAATCCTAAAATAACTAAGGACATGTTATGCGCTGGTGATAAAAAAGGAAAAAAAGATGCATGCTCTGTAAGTAAACTTCATGTCCAATTTCATGTCAATAAGTGTCATATCTTAGTATACCTATCAAAATGTTAGTATGTTTTATAAGGATATGTTTACCACGGCTTTTGGCACCCAGAGTGGAACGTTCTTTTTTGATGTCATCATACCATCATTGTGCTGTGCCTTTCCTGATTTTGGTAATGTGCATTCTATGTGTGTAATGCTTGGAGGGGATAGGCCAGTGCCAGTCTTGCTTGATTAAAAACATACTATTTGTGAAAATGCGCTAAATTCCACACAAAAATTATTTTAACTTTATGTTCATATTGCAGTGAAGCAATCATGCTGATGGTACAATTCATATATCATGTAGCTACAAAATAAACTTCAATGGAATTAGTTACTTTAGCACAGTGAAGTCTATTTTTGATAATTAGCTAGCTCTTTGTGGTCTAACACTCTATCGACTTGATGGTCCAAAGGGGTTTTTTTTTTCATCTATGCTTGTGCATCATTCATGTTGACTAATATACTGTAGATGGCTGTAAGGACTATGTATTATCTTTAGCATCTCAGAGTAATATAAAAAGTACTGTAGATTGACTGGCCTTAGCTTTTCAGAGCTGTAAAGATCAGAATCCAAACTGGTATTGATGTTGCCTTCATTTAAATGATATGATTCAAAGATATAAATATACAAGATGGATTTTTAGCAAGTTAGGCTTTCTTCACAAAACATGTTTTACACAATATTGTTGACATGCATGTTCCTGCTTGTTTGTTTCAGGGAGACTCTGGTGGTCCACTCATTTGTAAAAGTACATTCAGAGCAATTGTCTCTGGCGGAAATAATTGTGGAAACCCAGAAAAGCCTGGTGTTTACACATTTCTGTCAGATGAATATCTACCCTGGATTTCCAAGACTATCCAAGCAAATGCTAACATTACAAAGTAAAAGAAAAAAAAAACATGTGTGAAATATGTAGTGCATTTGTGAGTCAAAAATATGTAATTTGAATATTTTAATATCTAATTGTTTTACATTAGCACATATTTCTAATTGTAATTTATAGTGAAAGTTCAGTAAGTGAAAGTACTATAATCCAAGGTTTTAAAATCCATTTCTTGAAGGCTTTTTACTTACTTTAATTCATGTTCTACAGATTATTCAAGTACAACAATGTAGTTCAAAAACAATAAAAATGTTTCTTCATGGAATATAATCACTGCTTGCAGTAACCATTCAAGTGAGATCTAAACCACAGGAAGTGATTTTGTACCAGGAAGAAGCAGAGATTTACTTCTAGTGTTGACTTTTGTATAAATTGCATAAAAAAGCGAAAGATCTTCCAGTGCTCCTCTTATTATTTTGTAATGCTGCACATTTCTTCATATAAAACCACCCCCTCAGTGCTGCTGCTATAGGGCAAAACTGAATTTTTGGATATGTTCTGATGTTTTCAAAGGGGATTAAAGGACAAAGGTGTAGAATATTTACCAATAGTTTATGTTAAGTTTAAAAACTTTAATTTTTTTTTCAAAAGTAGTTTGGCAATAAGATAGTTTGGCTTTTGCTGTTCAGAATACATTATAATATAGTTTTTGCACTTTACATTGCTGAGGTGAAAATAACAGGAAATGAGTTGTGTTAACTGTGGTTCGAAGACATCTATCCACTCTCTTTTTCACACTTTTCTCTGTTCATTCTTTTAGTTCTTTTAGATAACATCTTCACTGCAACTTAAATCTGAAAATGTAATACCTAGAATTAGTGTTAAAGACTGGCCTGTATTTTTACTGATGCAATAAAGACATGTACCCTGATTGCGTATGTGTGTTGCCTTGTTTGAGCAAAAAGACGAGCCCATAGTAGAGCAGCTATTTTGAACTGTTAGGTGTTCTTTAAACCACACCCTTACTGACATTTCTGCATTTCAATTAGTTTTTTTTCACACAACTCTTTTTAACTCTGGTACAGCAGAAGACTGGCAACTAGATTTTGTAAAACTGGACTTTCTTTTTCTAGTATTTATATGTCATCATACCATCATTGTACTAAAGTTTTCTAGATTTTGGAAGTGCGCGTGGAATGCCTGGAGGCGGTAGGCCAGTGCCAGTTTTGTACGATTAACATCGTTCCATTAGTTAAAATGCATTCAATTGAATGGACAAAAAGAATCGCCATCTCACTGAAATAGAAATACACTTCCTTATCTTATGTACTCCGCTTGCAAATCTCATGTTAAGAGCCATCTATCACCTTGTGAACCAAAGTAGGACTTGATGCATGCAAATATTCAGACTTCAGCATATTGAGCTTTATTAGTGGTTTGCATGTGAAGATATAAAAATCATCTAAGGCTAAAGAATGCAACTGTCATAGTCACAGTTCATGAAACATATTTTAACAGAAAGAGTTTAACTTAGTGAAAGACAGAGTCACCTTGAATAAACAACCACACATATTCAATCTCTTTTCAGGTTTATCACTTTTTATGGTAACAATATTTCTGCAATGGAATTCATAGAATACTGTTTTTCACTGGTTAAGCTGTTTTAAAAAAAATAGTTTACGAACTGGATATGCTGGCTCAAAAAACCCAAAACAACATTCAATTTAATTTGAGTATTTATAGGTGTGGAAGTATCAATCAAGGACTCTCATTAACAAAGAGGGTGTTGTGTTTAGCAGTTAAACTACATAGCTGAAAGTATATAGTCTAATATTTCAATTGTTGAGTTGGGTTTGTGCTGTTCCTGTGTAATAAAGGAAAGGCTATCCAAGCTCTATTTAGGATACATTTGGCTTTTGTTGGCTTTGCCTTCTTCTCTCTATATTTTATAGTGTCTGTCTCTATAGATATACAATCTATGGTATGGACAAGAGTAATATAAAAACACCTTTCATTTTCTATATCTATGTGTTTCTTTTTCAGAGTATTCTCACCCATAATGTTCTGGTCTGTTGCATCTGATTTATAAAGTTTTTTGTTTTTTTTAAATATCAAAATATTTATAAAAAAATATCATAGTTAAAAATGTAATATTTTTTTAAATATTACAAATGGGTCAAGTACTTGAAGCGTTTTGCTACAGTATGTCTTCAAAAAAGCAACTGCAACTGATTTAGTTTATCTTGCTAACATTCTTCAGATAACAGTGACAACTAAATATGCTGTATGAGAATTACAGAGGTTTTCAGGAAATGAAGACCCCTATCGTGTGAAAAGATGCAGCAGGTGTTGATTCAGTTTAACACCAACCTTTTTTTTTTTTTTTTTTTTTGACATTTCCTGCATTGAATCATATAAAATGATCTGACCCCTGATGGTTCATTTGATCACTCAACAAAATGTTTCCTTACCAGATTGCTATAATTGCTACAATAGCCTTTTTATATTTGTCAGCAGATTGCTTGGATATAGGTAATGTATTATGTTGTTGTCAGAAGAGATTTTGACCAATAAGTACAATACATTATATTTAATACTTTTATTTTGCAGGTTCAGAAATTATCAGAGGTAAAGACATTAAGCCCAATTCAAGACCATGGATGGCCTCCATCCATATCTGTGGAGGTGCCTTGGTCAAAGATCAATGGGTTTTAACAGCAGCACACTGTTTTTGGTACACAAACAAGATTGCTTATTTGTAAAAAAGAATATATATATATATATATATATATATATATATATATATATATATATATATATATATATATACAAAAGTAGATGCAACATAATGTCATAATAATAAAATAATAATAATAAAAAATAGTACTCATTAGCATGTGCTTTGACTAACGAGTTCTCTTTATGTAGTCTTTAGACAGGAAGTGATGTACGTGACCTGCAAGCTTTTTACCGGGAGATTTGATCATTAACGACCTCATCGACTCAATTTAAAAAGCATTATTGGATTGATTTTATTAACAAAGTCACTTGCTGCTAAAGCTGTCTTTACCACAAGTTTGCTACAGTAACACTACTTTGGTACATAAATCACCACCCCCATCACAGTAAACAACTAGAATCCCCAAATACTGTAACTACTGTAGTAAATAAATGATAATACATCTTGAAATCATATATTAGGACTTCAAAATTGTCAAAAGCATTGTTAAATAAACATTGTATGGTCTGTTTGGTCACTTTATGAGAAATGCATTATACAGTCGTTCTGGCTTTAGTCTGCCTGTGTCCTGGGTCTAATAGTAGCAATACTGGAATATAATAATAACAACTCTGTGGGAAGATTTCTTAAGATGAATGGGTCTGTATTAAGTTTAGGCTCAAAGAAAGTGACATTGTCATTGTAATATATTGTGACTCAGTGGTAGTAATTTAAAAAGGATTACCTTTTCAGATCAAAGCTATTGTAGCGAAATAGGTCAACGCAGGCAGGCGCATCACACAGGGCGAGGCAATCCACACACAGGCGGAGGGCGGGCGCAAACCCGGGACCTCTCACACCAAAGCATAGCGCCGATACTGCTGTACAAAAGAGATAGAGACAGCTCCCTTGCAAGGAGCGTATATCAGGCTTATGTCTTTGTGTGTGATTACGTGACCTACCAGCCCTGCTGCTACCTTCCCCTGTGCACGCTACACTATTTTCATCAGAATCACCAATAAGAAGACCCTGTTGTGGAATATGTATTGCATGTCATTTTGATATGAAATTAACTGCAGTTTTAAAAATTGCCTCTAGTCTGTCCTTACTAATCAGTATCGCTACTCAGGAGGTTTTAGTAGTATCATGTTTCAGAGACTGACCTAATATTTCTAGAATTTTCTCTTTACCACTCACAGTACACAGTCAACATCTTAAACGCTGATATAAACTTCAGCAAAAAAAAAAAAAGCAGTTATATTTGCTCCATTTTAGGTATAAAAAAAAACTGGATTAAAAAATGTTGAGACACCACTGAATTTGTTGATTATAAATGACTTTCTGTTTAGAGTTAACATAGTTTTATTGTTCCTTGATTGAGCTGAAACTTAAAAAGATTCCGAGCCAAGGCAATATGTCACATTTATTATAGCATAGATTAGGACTTCAAAAACGCTAACATGATTCATCCAATCAATGTTCATCTTTACAGCCTTTGTCAGCGATACGTTATTTTGTTCTCTTCAGAAATGAATAAGCTTGAGGCATGCTTGTGGGTCAATGAGCATATGCTGGCATTGCCACTGCGTGTGTTACCCCTGCTTGGATAAAAATAGATATTAGTTCAGTCTCCAAGCATATTTCTTTACCTTTGCAACTAATCACAAAAAGTGGAAACACAGCTTTTTTTTATTATTGCTGTCAGCATAGCAGGTCAATACTAGGTTTAGCAGTAAAACCATCTAAATAATGATAGAGGACCACCATTGAAAAAGCTTTTAGCTGTTACATTGTGACATTAAATTAATTGAAGGTATTTTTTTTTTTTTAAATCACTCAGCCTCTCAGCAAGACTGAGAGGAAAACACATATTTCCTGTGCCTTAATACTTTAGGGAGTGTCCCTGCTGTCTTTTTTTGAGGCCTTGAAACTCACAATATCGTGGAGTAATGCAGTTTATGCCCCTCACCCCTCACATTATGGATTTCACATCCACAACAAACAAAACCAGGCATTGTGAATAAACAGGGGAGCATTTAATTCCTTCCATTATTAAATGTCCAAAATATGGTAAAGGAAAACAGTATTGTTCTGTGTAATTTGGCTTGTTTGTGTGGTGTATTTGTGTCCCCATTTTACACCCTAGCATAAAAATAAGAATCATAAAGAATGTCACTATAATGAGGCTTTTTGAATTACACAATGTTATGTACAGTTACTGGCATGTATGCTACCATAAAAGCAAGTGTTCAGCCTTGTGAAATGCAGTGATATAACACAAAAGGTTTATGAATAAAAATAACACTTGCCAGTGTTTTTTATTTTTCTAATTTTAAAGATAGATTTTGCTCTCTACCGATGGTTTCACAGAGACAAGCCCAGATTGACACCTTAAACTATTCTCGTCACAGTTTGTAGAAAATTGTATCTCTATCAGATACAACTGTAATGTAATAATCGATATGTATGTTAATTAAAGATGAAAACATCAAAAGGTAATGAAACTACAACATTTGCAATTTTATTATTATTTATTTCTTAGCAGGCGCCCTTATCCAGGGCGACTTACATTCGTAAACAAAAATACATTTCAATAAAATAGAAGTGGTCCATGCTATCTTATTGAAAACCGACATACAGTAGATTTAAGATCTTTGTTCCTGATTCTTCATTCTGCTTTCTGTCTGATGTGCGTTGCAGTTTTTTAACTCTGGCATTTTGGAAACATCACAATAGAACTACAGTAAACTGAACCCCGTTTTCTGCATTGGAAAAAAGCTGTTAGATACCAGGGGGTACCCATAAGGGTTTTATGCTCTTCCAAATATTTATAAATTGTGTTATTACACGTTCTCAGTAATTGTGTTATTATACGTATGGAGTAGTGGTTAGGGCTCTGGACTCTTGACTGGAGGGTCATGGGTTCAATCCCAGGTGGGGGACACTGCTGCTGTACCCTTGAGCAAGGTACTTTATCTAGATTGCTCCAGTAAAAAAAACAACTGTATAAATGGGTAATTGTATGTAAAAATAATGTGTAAAAAATAATGTTATTGTATGTAAAAATAATGTGATATCTTGTAACAATTGTAAGTTGCCCTGGATAAGGGCGTCTGCTAAGAAATAAATAATAATAATAATAATAATAATAATAATAATAATAATAATAATAATAATAATAATAATAATAATAATAATCACATTTTATACTACATTAACATTCACCTTATAATGGTTTACTGTGCTCTATTTTGTAATGACATTTTTTTTTATGGTTCACTGTTATTGATTTACCTTGCTCTCTATGCTTTTATGCACTACAATTCATAAGGGACTTCTTTTTCCTGCGGTTCACATGTTTTCAATTACAGATAAATTCCTTCATAAATAGGGGTGTCTTCAAAGTTGCTGATACATATTTGGTAAGATTTACTGACATTTTTTCAGTTAGCTCTTAGGTTTTAGTTTTTTAATTAATTCCACTTGCATCAATATAACCCCCTCTTCAGGGTCAGTGCTGTTAAGGTCATGTGATTGCTCTGCTGGCAGACGTGTGATACTAACCATAGGATGCTTTTGGGATATTAATTTGTGTTCACAGAATGTTTTTTTACTTATGAGTTGTGTTGAATGCATTTGTTCTGTGGGCTAAGTTTTGAGATTCAGACGTGTTTTTTTATAGAAACGTTGTCATACTAACTTTTGTACATCATAGCAGTAATTTAGAAATCTAATTGATGCATATATGATTAATTTGAAGCTATTAATATGTTTCAGTATTAACTAAATCAAGTTATTAATCACATTGATTAATCTTGTTACATATTTGATATACTGTTACTTGATAGATTACTGTCTTGTGCACAGTCATCTAACGTTAGAATATGTTTTGCTTGAAAAAAACAAAACGTGTTTTTGACAGACTCAGATTTGGCTGCTGATGTATTTATTTTCAAAGGGTTTTCTTGTAAGTTGTGCTGCAGCTGAGCTGCTCATTTATTTTGATTTATTTTTTTTGGGAGGGGGTTGGTTCTACTTCATAGTCTTACACCAGGCCCCAGTAAATCCTAACACCAGCGCTTCCCCTCTTTAGACCAGTAGAACGCTCCAGATAGATCTACTGTAAACCCAGATGGCCACAATTAGGTAAGTAAAATGAGATAGTTTATCATTCTAAAATCTTAATTAAACACCCTTTATAATGGGTGTTTAATTACTGGAACATTTTTTATGGGCCCAGATATTCGAAGCGATGCAAAGATTGTGCCTCGCAAAAATGAGTGCTGTTGTACAAAAATTTATATTTTCCAACACTGCACAAAACAATTGCGCGAAGTTGGAAAATAGCAGTTTTTTGCTCAATTCGCAAATGTGTTTGTGCTTCGCAAAACCACTTGTGCATTCAATACCAATATAGCAGAAATGCAGAAGAGCTACTCGTGAATGCGCAGAATTGGAATACTGCACGACAATGTAATGTAATGGAAACATTCTGCGCATTGCAAGCCTGTGACGCTTATAGCAAAACTTAGCCATTTTCATTCAAATTTGGCCTTCGGAGCAATTCAAATATTTTTGTTCTTAAGCATATGAAATTTGCGCACATACATATATTTGAATCTAATGTTTATCATTATCACAGGCATTAGCATGGCTAATAAGCTAAATATTTGAAGGGCCATCACAGATTCTACAGAATTCAAACAGATGTATCTATGCTGTGCTGTTTGCTGGGAAGTGAGCTTATGATTTCTCTACTTCTGTCTACATAATTTTGACAAGTGTCTCACAAATATGAGTACATGTTACCTATTCGTATTCATTTACATTTTTTGACTTACTTGTTTTCTGTTACAGAACCATCCTTATATAACTTGCTTGACAAACCTGGGGGGCAATTAATTCAACTTAAATCAAACGGGCTGAACGGGCAGTGGAATAAGAAAGGAGCATCTTTCGTACATTAACTTTCCATTCAAAACGCAGACAAAATTTACCAATACATTAGTCAGTAACCTAGCCTACTACTGTATAAGCAGTGTCTTTGATATTGAAATGTATGTGAATGCAAGGTAAGGAGGTGCAAACTGTTGCTTGATCGATCTAGGGTTGATATACTGTGTATGTGTCTATTAAAGTAAAGCGTTCCTGCATTATACAGGTAGTTGTTTAGTATCTGCCGGATCGGTCTATGTTACATACCGACGGTATTGTGATACCGTGCTGTACTCTTGATTCTGTTTTGGGAGTTATTCTTTCAGCACCAAGAAAGCATGCTTGTGAAAGTGATTAGTTTTCTTTCAGTCCGAAAGAATGATCATGATTGCAGCTTCCCTGTTTATTTTTAAAACATGTATTAAAACTAGTGACGCTGCTATCATAATCGTTCTTTTGAACATAATCATTGTGGACGGAACCTTGTATGATCGCTGAGTGTTTTCCATTGCTGTAGTACCTCAGAAAGCGTATGCATTTCGCTTCAGTGATTGGGTGAGTGAGTGCTGGAGTGATGTGCGTGGAGTTAAGACTTGCTTTTAAAAGCGTTACTTTGTGCCTCGCAAAACTGGTTTTATGCTTGGCACCTAGTTTTGAACATGACAGGATCTCGCAAATTGTCGGCCACTCCCGCCAAATTGCGCTATGCATACATTGTATTTGTGCACAGTGCAAAACGGATGGTGGCACGCAAAAAGAAGTTTCGAATGTGGCTCATTTTGCAGATTCGCGCATAACGGCCATTTGCGATGCGCATAAACCTCTGTGTGGTGCGCAAACCTTTTGAATATCTGGGGCATGATGCCTGCTATATGAATTAGCAAAGCCCCTCCTTAATTACCGTAAAATAACACCCACTGGTACAGCACTTGGAAGTTTGTTGTAAATCCTTTTAATAATAAAAAAGGACAGTGTCAGGGGATTTTGTTTCAAGAATAATAGCACAACAGCCATAGCATGCTACCTCTATTTCCATTGTAATGTAGCTAAAACTACTGGTTGCTAACATTTAGATTGGGGATTGCTGTGGGATACGACTGTTAGATTTCGATTAGACTGTTTTTTATACTACTTTCCACAAGCCAATCAAAGTGCTTTATGTTTTAAAAAAAATATTTTCATGGTCTGGTTGTAAACCCTGAACAGTTTAGGTACTGGTGGTAAAATACACGGCATACAAAAACTGAAGCTACTGAAGCTTAATTTAGTTGTACAACAGTACCATCTAGTGGTTCCTGTAGGCAAGGAATTTATCTAAAAGTGTTGGATCCTAATACAGAAAGGGTCCTTTGTATTTATTTTTGCAAGATTGAAAATGTGCTCAAACTTAAAAAATGACGTTTGTACAATTATGCTTGACAAAATCTATAACCTGGCAAATTATGACAATGTAAAATAAATATATATTTTATAAAATGTGTGCACAAAAAAATAATTCAGCCCCATTTATTTTTTAACTTAGAGTGCCCGATTATTTTACCATGATTTTCTACCCAATTTATAATGTCCAATTTCCTCACTGCAGCAATTATCCACACAGCTCAGGAGAATCCAGTTTCCTCTTTTACACCCCCGAACTCGAGAGCAGATGCCAGTGAACTACCGACCTCAGGAGAACACAGGCCAGCACAGTGCGATGAGGAGAAATGCTGCCGGTTTTACGTCCCTAACCCACACCATCCAGAATCCCCAGCGAAGACTGGTGGCTACACACAGCCAGGACGCCACACGGCCTTACTTTTTCGCCAGATGAACTCCGGAGCCCCCTGCTTTGGGTGGAACCTCTGCCAAATCCTTCAATTTTAACCAGGAGACTGTGCTAGTTTGCAACGAGAAGCTTGTGAATCACTGTGTAAAATGGGTTCGAACTATCTTGAACTTGGCATTAAAGTGTCATTATTTAAACCTTCCACTGTTTAGACCAGCATAACTGACCCCACTATCATCACCAGAGGAGAAGCAAAACATATTCAAATAAAAAGATAATTTTTTAAACAGTGCAGCCGCAGAGGTTTTAAAAGCTGTTATCGAACCCTTCTGCTTCTGTACCTTTTTTACATGCAACTGCCTCCTCCATGTTGGTATGTATGTACCTATTAGAGCCTCCGGCCTACAGTATGCTTGCTTTACTGGACATAGAGGCCTTGAACATCAAAGCTTTTCCGACTGTTGTGGAGGGCTTTTGTGGCGGTGTTTTAACTTTCCGACTGTTTTTCGTGTTCCAAGCAAAAATCTAAAATGGCCAGAAAGGTTGAGAACAGTCGCAAAACCTCAATTCTGACAGTATGAGGGATGTCATGCAAATGCAGTGGGTACCTAATTGACATAACCCCAGTGCAAAAATCAAAAGGGTTGTTGTGGTCAGATTGAGTATTTTCTGTCAAAAGTTAGCTCTCGAAGCCCCCTTTCACACTGGCATGCTCTACCCGGGTCGGAACCTACCAGGGTCGGGACCCGGTGTCATGCGGGTCAGCTATGCGATTTCACACTGCTTTTGATAAAGCAGGGTTGACCTGGGTGACAGGCGCATGTACACAATACACATATCAATGCTCTGGAAGCAGCTTGTTACGGACGCTTCCATCCAAGCTTCTCTGGATTGAACTGTCAGCCCAAATGATGATTAGAGCAAATGTTTCTTCATCTCTGCTGCAATCTGGCTCTTGGTGTGTCTCAATCAACAAAAATATGGCTAAACAGAATAAACAGAAATGTTCCTTGCGGAAGTGAAACCTTCACGCAGGCGTGGTTGTTTGTTATTTCATTGGCTTACAAACGGCCGTCGTGCATTTTGTCTCACTCAACCCCAGTCAAAGCGTGTCGACGGGGCTTATCTATACATTTTCTCTCTGTCCTGATGTACTTGCTTTATTATTATGCTCTATTAAATGTATCTTCTCTTGTTTCTCCATATCTCCTGAAACACACGTCTGTTTTGTTTTTTTCTGCTTTTATTACCTTTCAAAACCACCTGTCTATTGATTGAAATCTGGAAATGACGTAAAAACAGTTATTTGCGTCATTAACATATAGGTTTCTCATTTAAATACTGAATAGATATTCTGCCACCTTTATGTAAATTGCACCCACTCCTCCTGTCGGAAAACAGCAGAAAAGTGTTTCATTTTATGATGGAAACAATGTTCAGGATAAGACACTTAAGATATTCAGGACCAGGGTGTCCCTTCCCAATTATTTCTCCCCTTTAAAAGCAACTTGGTATGGTATGAAATATTACAGTTATCTTAACGAGGGTATTCTTCTTGTTCAGAAACACTTTGTATATCATTTGCAGTATCAGTCATCATATCCTGGTGTCAAATTGAATACTCAGATGTTTAAAGTACCCCAGTGGCCTCAAAAGAGCTGATCCACCTTATTGTAACCATTAAACTTTGCCAACTTTAGTGGATGCAAGAAATGCACCAGTAAGAAGCACCACGTATAACAAAAGTCATATCACTTTCACTGGTGACAGTGTGTTGCAGGGGTTAAGAGCTCTGGAAACATCTCTCAAAGTATAAAGCTACCTTAATAATTCTGTGTTATTCACTTATTCTGTATATTCAGTAAGGCAGGATGGCACAGCATGTGTTAAGTGGAGTAGAAACTGGAAAATGACTCTCTGTCCAACAAAACACTTATAAATGCAAACAGGGAGGAGAGAAAATTGAACTTTGAGTAAGTAACGGGGTTCCAGAAAATATAGTGTTATACATCCCCACTTGTTGCTACAACTGTTTAAATAACATACCTGTAATTTTTCTTTTCATTGTTAACATCCTGACAATGTTTTACACTTATTACTTTAAAGTCTGTTTCAAAGTTGTTGTTTTTTCAAAATGGCTGGGGGTTGAGATCTGTCCTCTAAATCACTGCAGGAAGAGTGATAAATATTTTTTTTTTAAACATACCATAAAAGCTCTGGCTTTTCTTTTCCATACCACATCATGGATCGTTATTGCTGTGTTACCTGTTTGACAATGTGGACAATAATCCTTACACTACCAGTGCACTAGAGGGGGCATTTTGAAAAGAGCTTTAAAACATACAAAGTGTAAAAAGTTGTCAGGATGTTAACAATGAAAAGAAAAATTACAGGTACATTATTTAAACAGTTGTAGCAACACGTGGGGACGTGTAACGCTATATTTTGTGGAACCCCACTACTTACTCTTTAAGGTCAGCACAGTGTTTTTAAAACCTTGGTGACAACACTTTGTAAAAGGGTGTAATCTTCTATTTAAATCCAAAGGTTTTGTTTCTCCTCTGGTGACGTTGACAGACTGTGTTTGATAGAGTAATCCGTATCTTAAAGAGACAAATAGTGCCATCTAGAGGAAATCTAAAGCCAGTGAAACCAATAAAGAATTAAAAATACAGTTTGCAGCAAGAGTGGCGTCGGCATTGCAAACAGCCTTTCAATAGAGGTACGTATGAGAGTCATATTGCGGAAATGTTTATGAAAACATACACTGATATGCTAAGGAATCTGATATGCTGAGGAATTTGCAGCTCTTGTCTCACAAAACATGGACCACAAATGTATAATTTACTCCAGTGAATGTGTATCAGCTGAAATTCTGGTAACAGTGAACATGAAGCATGTCCCATTTACAAAACATGGGACCAGTCTGTATATTAAGCTAGCATAGTGGGACTAACTGCTGCCACATTATTATTATTATTATTATTATTATTATTATTATTATTATTATTATTATTATTATTATTATTATTATTATTATTTGCAAAGTACAGCACCTAAATCTCAAGAATAGGACACAAGCTTTGAGGAATTTCTAAACTGCAGCACACTGTGTACTGATTCATAACAATAAGCTGACACACCACCAATGACTCCATCGACTCACAGGTGATACCCTTTGTGTTTTCTGAAAAACTGGAACGTCATACATTTTCAAAGAAAACCACATTTTCATGAATATACCCACAAAGGTTGTCAAGACTATTAAAATTGAGGATGACACACAATTTCAGTCGTTGTTCATAACATAAAACTTGCTAATTATTGAACCCACTTCTAAGAGACCACATCCTTTTACTTGTCTATAAATGACAATGTAAGTTGAAACAGTTCATACAAGTCACAATGGGAAAGGTACAAGCATTCTGCCTGTGCGTTTTTGCAGTTATTCTCCTGAGAATCCCAGGAGGTGAGTATTCTTTAATATCTATTAACTATTGGAATATTTTACTTGAAATTCACATTGTATTAATACTCAGTTATTTTTTTTAACAAATGTAACAAATAGTGTCTATATCTCTGTTATTACCGACGTTAATATATTAGATATCTTTTTTTCTAAAGGTTAATATCGTAATGTGTATAAGAGACATTGATATTTATTATTTTGTTTTTCATTACCATACAGATGTTTGCATGGAAATAATTGGAGGCAAAGAAGTGCCAGAACATTCAAGACCTTTCATGGCTCTTGTAACAGGGAAGGGTATTTGTGGAGGAGCATTAATCAGTTCCAAGTGGGTAGTGACTGCAGCTCATTGTTATGAAGTGTAAGTAATTCAAATTACAATATCCAAGGCAAAATAATCCAGTAACATCTGTTTTAAATGTATAGCTGCCTTGTTAAGTTTGAGATAAAGTTGTACACTAGAATGCTATGCTAATGCCATGTCAGAGAATCAAGTTTACTATTTCTTCTTAATATACCAAAACACATACTTGGAGGTTTTCTATTCAGTCACGGATAAAGGTCCAACTGTATTTATTCTCTGGGATCTAACAAGGTATTTGGGCTACAAGTTAACTGTGGTGTACCAAAGTAAATGTGTAGCACAGTTTGATAAAAACACAGACAAGCATAATACTGTAAGTCACATAGTCACACGTTTGATAACGCATTGGAATAAACTGCAAATTATTCAATGAATGTATCACACTGTTGGCATGGTTTGGTGAGATATGCATTATATCATTTTTTAAGCAGCAGCCAACAGGTCATACTTGGAGTCCATTCACAGACCAAGAAAGATAAAGCATGGCAAATAAGGAAGGTCAAAATGAGAGTGCCACATCCATGCTATGACAACCAGACCAAGGTTAATGACATCATGTTACTGAAGGTATTTCATTAATATACTGTGTGTGTCTATATATATATATATATATATATATATATATATATATATATATATATATATATATATATATATATATTCCACTTTATGGTTGTGTTTATTTTAGAAGCGGTATTATTGGTTTGTTTACTCTCATTGTATTTTACACTTTTTGTATTACAGCTGGATAAAGCAGTCAAGGAGAACAAAAATGTCTCTTTCCTCCCACTACCTGAGTCAGGCAAGCATATCCAAGCTGGAACAAACTGCCATATAGCTGGGTGGGGACTTGTCAGAAACGGGGACATGAAAGGATCAGATGTATTAATGGAAGCCAATGTCACTGTTATTGACTGGAGAAAGTGCAATAGTGAAGAATACTACAATTTGAATCCTGTCATAACAGTAGATATGCTTTGCGCTGGTTCAGTAGATAATAAAGTTCGAAGAGATTCGTGCAAGGTAAGTTAGTTCTCTTTTCATAGTTTTCTTGCCAAAAAAATATATCTCTTAGAGACCCACCGGACGCATGTACATACCACTTCTGGATTCACAATACCATATCGTTAGGTAACAAAAAGAGCTCTATTAACATGTAGATAGGAAGTGATGTGAAGAACATTTCAATAACCTATTTATAACAGTGACTATTAAAAGGATGACACTGCAGTCAGTCAATATCTGTAGTTTTATTTCTCCACTTTCTGTTCGCTTATGATATATCTCCTGGGTTTTATATGAATTTGTAGCAGGGGATTTATGTTAGCGTGGGATTGTGGGGACCCCAAAGTACAATTATATTCTCCATGGTAAATTTGGTCAAATGTGGCCCACAAAAAATATCCTTGACCTTTTTCACAAGCATTTGTAAATATTTAGACTACAGTTTTAACTTGATCTGTAGTGCCTTTTTAATACATACATGCATTTTAATACATTTTCTTGTACAAAATATATTAAGCAGCTAGAATGTCAATGAAGCAGTGGAGTATATGCATGGTTTAAAACTCACTGATTTAATTTTTAACAGGGGGATTCAGGTGGTCCATTAATCTGCAATGGAGAATTCAGAGCTGTTACTTCCTTTGGTTCTAAATGTGGTCTTCTTAAAAAGCCTGGTGTGTACACACTCGTGTCTCAGAAATACATCCAATGGATCAAAAAAGTAACCAGGGGTGATGCCTAAAATATTTTATGAAGGAAATGACCAAAGCTTTTTTTATACTTAAAATATGTGAGGTATCAGTTCAAATGAAAGATGTGGGGACTAACAATACAATAGCATAGTCAGTTGTGTTAGTAAAATTTATAAAAGGCCATATTGCTCCATTGTATTTGTATTTCTAACAAGTGTTCACTTTCTATTGCCATTGTTTTCTTACTTATTTGCCCTCTCATTGTATGACCACATGCCAACTTACTTGATTATACAGTATTCATTTGCATATCTATATTTAAACCACAGCTTGACTAAAAGTTAAATATCAATGAGCTGTGATGTTGCAGAGAGTCTATCTGAATTACAGAATCTTCGCTGACTTACTTCCACTTAATCAATTGCACACGAAGAGGCTTAAAGAAAACAAGCTCTCTCCCCTTCTGTAATCTATGTGTTCTTGAAGGCAGACAAAATAATGTATTATTATGAATTTAGGTGCATTAATTCAGATCTGTATATTTTTTTGTTTCTTACTAAGCTTGTATGACATCAATGTAACGTTCTTATTTGTATGTATTTATTTTTTTTGTTAAGTATTAAGTGTACTTTAATTTGTTCAGGTATTTATTCATTTATTTGGTATTGAGTACATGTCAAAAAAGAAAAATGATGTATGTTTAAAATAAAGTGATCATATTTTCCATGTGTTAACTACTTTATTATCAATACAAAAGTAGTAAACATACATCTTTAACCAATGGGGAAACAGATCAGTTCCTCTTTTCCTATATTATCAATGATTGTATTCTATTTCTTAAATTTGGGCCATTGTTTTCTAAGAATTTAAGCCCTTTTTCTCCACCAGCTTGGGTGTCAATGGTTACTATATATTTTCATAGATTGAGTTCTGACCACCTGATTTGAAAGTGGCTATCACTCAATCAAAAGGCTAGTTCTTGGACCACATCAGTAGCGGACTGGCCATTTGGAGCACCAGGAGAATTCCCGGTGGGCCGGTCGACCTATGGGCCGATGGGCCCCGGGCCCGATACAAAATATATATATAATATTATCTCCCGACCAGGGCTGTTCGATTGGGCCGGCCCAACTGTCCAATTAATGGGGGGGCTAGAAAGTTGAGCGACGCGGGCCAGCCCACCAACAGTGTATACCTGCAAGACGGACGACACACGCCTCACACCCCAAGCCTGACACCCCAAGCCTGGCACCCTTATAACTCCGCCTCTACATGATGCAATTTCCAAGTCCTCATATTGATGCACTGATCCCACCCATGTGAAGTCGTTTTTTTTGTTTACAGCGAATCTACTTTTCTTTGTATTGTCAATGTCGTAACATGTAATATGCCCATTTTATTTATGTTGTTCAAATAATGAATACATTGACATTGCGCTCTAAATAAACCATTTAATCATCATTACATTTATAAAGGCAGTATTATTTAATGCTTTACGCTTCCATAGAATATATACAAAAGCATAGCTACATTATAGAACCATGGTACATTTTTATAGGGGTATAGCTTCACACAATCTACATTCACTTAATCGTATTAAAGTAAGAATTATGTGTGTCATTCTCATCTTATTTACAATGTGAAATTGACATGCTTACATCTGTATAGGTTAGCCTAGGTATATGCAATAAAATATAGGAAGCTGAAGTTCAGGTAGTCACTCATATTATTTGCATCCCAGTTTTTGTTCTGTCCTTTAAGCTCATATGCCAGTCTGGGTCAAAGTTCAGGGCCGTTTTTAGTCCCAGCCTGTCCCTGAACCACATTATTTTAGCCAATGATATCACTTTAATAAAATCAGCTGTCTTTAACAGAGCAGTATATAAAATAAAATAGCAACATATATTTACAACATCTTTTTGGCTAAATCCTTACATTTTAATAAAGATCCAAAGCATCAAATTAGATAACAGTTTTATTCAAGTGGATGAGATTGTCTACAAGTACACCAAATTAACCCTCTAGGTATAGCTGTTATGTGACAACTGATCTGCACATTCTTTATATAAAGGTCCTGAATTTTAATAATAAGTTCTGTTCAGCTTCTCTTCAATTGAATCCGTTTTTTAGTGACAGGCTGTAAATATGAGCCTCTGTGTTTCTTTTTTTTTCATCAAAACCATGTTGTGTTATTGCAGGATAACAGGATTTGGAATCCCAAAGAGAGCTTGTAATATTGTATAATGTAATAATTACATTACAAACATTACATATTACTTATAGCACAGCAATACTTCTATCAGAAAATTATTATAATGCACTTTGGTTATTAGGTGTAATTATTTATAAGAGTAAATAGGCAGGTTATACAGTAGGTGTTTCAGTAATTCTTCATGACATGCTGAATCCAGCCCAGGTACTCTCTTGTCAGGCGAGTGTAAACTGAAGGCAGTTTTCCTTGGCATTTCCGTGTTCCAAAAGAAGCAATTCCTCTGTATGTGTCTTCACAGAGGAGTGGTCCACCAGAATCACCCTAAAATACAACCGTGTTCCTTGCATTTACACATTTGTCTTATAGCAAACTTTAAAATGAACTCTTACTCTGAGGTCACAATTATGGTTATTAACACTTAAATTACACTGTAAGAAAAACAAATCTAGTTATTCATGAGTAATTATAACATTTTTAACTGAATCATGCAAGTATTTGTGTGGTGTACTTACTGTGTAAAGTGTAACTCAACATAATGATCGTCTTTACTTCAAACACATTATAGTAGTTAACTGTAAAATGATAACCAATGACTTGATTTAGGTCCATGCTATATCCCAGAATTCAAATGTGATAAGGTCAAATGTGGACAAGCTCATTAAAAAAAACAAAAAAAAACCTATAAGTAATTATGTATGTTTGTATTTTAAGACACTTACGTTACATATATCTTGTTTTCTCTTTTTGTTGCCTGCCAACAGCATGTTTTTTGTTATTTCTTGTCTCAGTTTGTGGTATTGGCTATTGCATGTTTTTTGGTCAACAATGGTAACATTCACTTCCCTCAGAACATCCGAGTGACCTTTGCCAGAAAGCTTTGTTGAACCCCAGCCTGCAACATGACATTTGGTGCCAGCTTTGAGGTCAGATGTCGAGGACGGTTGAGGAAGTTTAAGGATACCAACATGACTGTTTAACGTGACGTTCTGTTTCAGCTTTTAAGACAAAATGGAGATGGCAAATATGATTGTGATTATTTCAAAAAGCAGACCGTACACTTTATCCAGTGCAATCAAAATTTCAAAAAACACATTTCACCACAGAAATTCCATTAACCACCAGAGAATCCAAGAACAGAAAAGAAACTGAGTGATGATTAATATTATTTACACATACACAACATTTGCCAGACCAGGTGAAAAATACCATTTGTTTCAGAAGTGGGAGAATGTCTGTAAATGTATACTAAACAGTATATTTTATTTAAAAACAAAAACAATATAATTATATCTCCTTAGCATGTCATGTTAATTCTAGACCCAATCCACATGTATGGAAAATAAACACATGAACTGGAGCTGCACTTGAAGTGAACTGCTCCAAACAGCAAAACTATTGTATACAATTCCCATAATTGTATACTTACATGAGTTAAAGAACAGATACACATTTCCCAAAAGGGTGTCAGATGTATATCACTAAGCTCTCACTAGATGGCAGAATCAATCATGACATCAGTGGTTCCTTCCAGAGGACACAGTGGATTTACCAGGCAGGCTCACAAATGAATGGCTTTTGCATTTCAATTAGGTGTGTTTTTCACAATCGGTAAGAATCAGAAACTGTTTCTTTGGACATTTAGGGGTATATGTACTAAAGTGTTGCGTCTGTCACAAACCAGTTGCAAATGAGTCGGAAGTCTTGGGTGAAATGTACTAAACAAGCACAATGCTATTGTGGACTTTTTAGGGAATGCTTTGCGGCAGCAGTTTTTCTTTGCAGTTCAAACTTAGATGAATATGTAATTATGGGTGTCCCTGCATCAATTTGTTAAGAACTTGCTGGCATTATCCAGTCTGCTTTTTCTCGTTCGTTGCCAGTTGCGATCATTTCATTTTTGAGGCGAACACCCAAGTACCTAATTTTCACGAAAGGCAGGGTGTACTTACAAGCCTTGAAAACAAATTTCTATGACATTTCTGGTTTCCCCAACGTGTTGGGAGCAATAGACTGCACACATGTGCCACTAACCCCTCCAGCTCATTCTGCGCATCCATATAGGACCATGGTCTATTTTGAGTCACTTGTCTAGGCTACCAAGTAGACCAAGTTAAAATAATAATAATAAAAATAAAAATAAAAAACCTGCTAAAATCATTTTAGAATAATCTTTTATTCATATTGTACACCAATGTGTACAATGCAGCAGCATGATTTACTTTGTGTTTCTGGTAGGCTAAAGTAAAAAGAAATTGCACTAAATATTCATTTGATTTTACAGTACTACTGTGCTGTATAGTGTATAGGCCTACTGTACAGAATATTTTTACATAATGTAATGTGCAGCCTACCCAAAACACATTAGTGCACATACATTGAGCACCGCCGTGTGGAGTGCAGGATGTGCCCTATAGTCTGGACGCCGCGAGGTCGAGTCCAGGCTATTCCTTTGCTGACCGAGGACGGAGCTCAATTGGCCGGCGCCGCCGGGGAGGGAGGGTTAGGTCGGCCAGGATATCCTTGGCTCACCGCGCACCAGTGACCCCTGTAGTCTGGCTGCATGGCGGGCCTGCAGAGTGTAAAGAAATGGTCGGCTGACGGCACACGCCGGAGGACAGCGTGTGTTCATCTTCGCCTCCCGAGTCAGCGCAGGGGTGGTAGCAGTGAGCTGAGCATAATAAAATAATTGGCCATTCCAAATTGGGAGTAAATAATAAAAAATAATTGGCAACGACTAAATTTATATTTAAAAAAAAAATACATTGAGCACTATAAATGTATTTAGTAAGCCGTTAAAAGGGCAGATGAATGAATCCTGTTTTAAATACCATTATACACAGCTGTAACAATTATTATTATATTCACACAATTATTGTTTTAAGATACAGCTTTTATTAGGGAGTTCCAATAAATCCCTAATAAATCCAGGGTATTAATGCTTGTGACAGGGAACCTGTCTGCCCTGTGGATGCGTGCATTCGCTGCTGAGTGACAGGCAGGAGATCGAGACGGAGGTTGAAGATGATACGCATCGCAGGTGAACAGGATTTATTTACATATCAACACACTGAACAGCTCACGTGACACTACCAGCAATGGTAGCGCACAGATCACATACAACACAGTGTACGAAAACTTTGGTAGGATCTACAATATCTAAAGTAATCTTCTCTGTTCAATAATAAACTAACGTTGTTGAAGAGGTTGATCATGGTGGATAAACAGCTAGGGTGGATATGTGACAGGCGGATACATGACGGATTACTGTATTGTTTTTAAACCCTTATGTCAGACAAACATGTCCGGTTTAGTGAGGGGCTACTCTATCATTATTACGGTGGGGGCCCGACTATAGAATCTAATGGGATTAAATTGCCTTTCATTTTTTATATATATAACTGTATTAAAATAGGCCATATGAAGACGGAACAGAATGCATTGTACAGATGACGTTACATTTAACAATGTTATTTTGATTCTTGCAACCTTGCATGTATAGACATTATCCTTCTGGCACCCTCTGCTGCAGCAAACCACAACTCAACTCCTGCTATTTATTTGAACAATGTCGCACGACTCCCGCAATGTATAATGCTAGAGATCTCGCTAAGAAGACGCAACAAATATTTAAATTACTATATTGCGGCTCTCTTCATTAACATATTTTCTCTTAGTACATACAACAAAATGTTTACTTTGCTAAGTGTCGCAACGAAAATGCAAATTGTGGTATGTTTGCGCTGCGACCATCTTGATCCATCTTAGTACACCTACCCCTTAGTCTGGGTGTGCAGGATTTGTAGTCCAATTGGAAACAGCCCCTGGCGACTCCCAAGTAACACTGCTGAAATGGGAGTGGTGAAACCGAAGCATGTTTTTACACAACATGAAGCATGTTCTTTACACAACATGAAGCATGTTTTTACTCTTCTGGTTGACCACACTCACTTCTAATTTGGCCATACCCATTTCCAAATCCAAACCTTGCACACCCAAAATATTTAGTATCATTTTCAAAGGCTCACATAAGAACATCAAGAACATACCTGAAGGAAAAAAGGTTTAATGCACAATAAGATAAAGAGTTCTTGATCTGATTAAAAGAAAAATAGAGGCATTACACAAAACATTTTGCAAATGAAGTGTCTTACCTTGACCATCATTATATCATTCACTTTAGCTGTACTGTTATATCCTTCATGGGGAAAAACTTCTTGACTTCAATAACCTGGGCTTGGTTGGCTTTGCTTAAGCAATAAACCCCTAGGACAATCTGAACCTTTCTACCTTTCAGTAAGCTATGGCAAAAGAAGAACAGAGTGGGGTTGTCACTATTATGTAGATATACAGTATAAAGCAAGTCAAAACACAGCAGCAAATGTACCTTATATTAAAGTCATTATACCTGAGTTAGTATTCCTTTATATACAGTACTGTGCAAAAGTTTTAGGCAGCTGTGAAAAAATGCTGTAAAAGTAAGAATGCTTTCAAAAATAGACATGTTAATAGATTATATTTATCAATTAACTAAATGCAAAGTGAGTGAACAGAAGAAAAATCT